>VMDR010000337.1:0-263120 GCA_007922815.1 Macrotus californicus | reverse complement strand
ACCAATCTAGAATTATGTACCTGGCAAAATCATCTTTCCAAAGAGAAAGAGAAATAAATACTTTCTCAGACAAATGAAAACTGAAGGCATTTGTTGTCAGTAGAGCTGCCTTGCATAAAATGTTAAAAGAAATTCTTCAAAGAAAAGGAAGATAATAGACGTCAGAAACTTAGATGTACACAGAGGAAAAGTGAGTACATAAGGTAAAATAAAATCTTTAATTTTTCTTATTCTCAATTGATCTAATCAATGACTGCATAACAGCAACAGTGTACTGGGTGATTATACCACATGAATACATGACAGCAATGACAGCGGTGTTACAAGGATGGGAGAGAGGAATTGGGGATGCTCAGTTATAAGGTACCTGTACTACCCATGAATGAGTATGCTATTATGTGAAAGTGAATTTACAATAGTTTTCAGTGGTTCTCCTAGAGTTTGCAATATACATTTATAATTAATCAACAGATCGGGAAGGAAGAGATGGAAATTTCTTTGTTCACAATCCCAAAAGAGCTGACCCCCAAAATTTAACCAAATTGACCCAAAAAATTGACCAAAACACTCCTGGAACCAATATGTGGTAACAGCAAGATTGCAAGATGTAAGGTTAATATGCAAAACTCAATCATTTTCTTATAAGGAACATTGTGTGATTGAAACTCGAAACTATAAACACAATATCATTTATATTAACACCCCTCAAAAAGTCTACAATAAGTAAGTATAATTTTTTTAACGTATAAGATTTACATGAGGAAAACTATAAAATGCTGAGGAGAGAAATCAAACAAGATCTGAATAGCTGGAGCCCAATTCCATGGCCTTGGATGGGAAGACTCACCATTGCTAAGAGGTCAGTTTCCCCTGATGTGATCTCCAGGTTTAATGCAGATAATCTCTATCAACATCCAGCGTATGGCACATGACATTATGCACGTGTCAAAATCTATAGAACTGCACAGTATAAAGTGTGAACTTCAGTGCAAACTAAGGACTTCAATGAATAATAATGCATTAATATTGGCTCATTAAGCATTAAAAATATACTACACTAATGCAAGATGCTCATAATAAGGTAAATTGTGTATAGAGTACAGGGAGTATACGGGAAATATCTCTACTAGCTGCCCAATTTTCTATAAATCTAAAACTATTCTTAAAGATAAAATTTATGTGTATAAAATATTCCAAAACCGTCATGAGGTACTATTAAATTCCACTTGAATGGCTAAAATGATAATGACTGACAATACCAAGTGTTGTCAAGGAGGTAGAGCACATGGAAATCTCATACACTGTTGACAGGAATGTAAAAGTGCAGCCACTTTGGAAGACAATGTGAAAGTTTCTGTGACTACCTTATTTCACTAAGCATATGTCCTCCGGGTTCACATGTGTTGTCACTAATCTCAGGATTTCCTTTATCCACTCACCCATCTAGGGACACTTAAGTTGTTTCTCTATCTTGGCTGTTGTGGAAAATACTACGGTGAGCATGGGGGTGCAGATAGCTCTTCAAGACAGAGGGATTTCATTTTCTTGGAATAAGTACCCAGGAAGGGGATTGCTTGAAGCGCTCTATGTACGTTTGTTGTCTCAGCAACATTAGCAAGGTAGATGTGGTTCCCTTCTTATAGTTTAGGGAAATGAAGGTCAAGGAGGTTAAGTAGCTTGTCCCAGTTGTCCAAACTGTTATTACTTTGCAGATAGTGAGAGTGATTTAAAGCCAGGCCTTTCTGACTCCAGTGCCCATGCCTCTTCCTTAACATTGAGCCATCTCTCTCTCTCTCTCTCTCTCTCTCTATCTCTCTCTCTCTCACACACACACACACACACACACACACACACGTCAATGAAATAAATTCCAAAATTATTCCCCCAACGTACGTATAAGCTGTGCTTACCTGATGTAATCCAGGAGGTATCCTCTGAATACAAACTTTAGAAAAGATGGTATCACTGAAGAGTTTAATGTAACTCAAGAACTTTGAAACATAATGGAAAAAAATATTGTGAATCACCTGAATTTCTCTCTGGCAGCCACAGTGATTTATGTCAGTTGCCTGTCCAGGAAGCATGTTTCAGGGGTCACCAAGAAAACAGCACTCACTGGCAATCAGGGGGTACATGAGACCCCCCCTCAGGAAGCATGGTTAACCCCCTTCCCTTCTTTGACACGAACAATCGACGTTCCCTTGGTCTTAAGTGTAGTGAAGTGCAGCCTTGAGCCCCATACCTCGCCATGCGGCTGGAAGGCAACTTGGTGGAAGGCGTTAAAAAAAGCCATGTGTACTGTGCCTGGCTCTAGGGATCCTGAGTATAACACTGTAACTTCCAGTTGTTGAAACCATTATGGAGAGTGTGGTGGCCTATTTCTCATCCTCACAGCATTGACTTGAGCTCACTAATCTCAGCTTCTGGGAGGAAAGAGGGAGCCTTGCACCAGCTCCCCTCATGGCGCTGCCCAGCAGTCCCAGTGGTCCAGGCCACGTGGCCACAACCAAGGGAGCGGGGTGGGCTGGGACCCTGCACTCAGGAGCCTGGGGGCGGAAGTCTCGGCTCCCTCTAGCAGGCCTTTAGCCACACTGCTCCTGGCAACAGGAAGGGCCCTCCCCTCAGTCCCTGCACATCTCACACGTGGGGGTGCTTGGCCATGCGAGGATGGATTCAAAATTACTTCCAGTGCTTGGTGAAAAAACTCTTCCATTGGAGACCACACGGCATGGCTGGATATATTTTTAACAATAAATCTTCCTTGGTGAGATTTGTACAAATTGAGGGTCATTTGAGTTGTTCTTATTTAAGTCCCTGCTTCCAAATGCGCCCAGTAGGCTAAAAACCCCAGGCCAGTCCTCCACCTACTTCCGTTGGTGTTACACTCCGTGAAGACATACCGGCTCACCTGGTCCTCCAAAGACCCTCACCAAGCATCTAGTTGTTACGATTTAGCACGTCAGGGTATCAGGAAACTGGGCTGCTGAGTGCAGTTTGAAAGAACATGGATTTCATGCTGGACGACCTCAGGGAAGAAATGGGCAAATGCCCGCTTGGAAACATTTGTCCTTTGAAAGATTTTCTTTGTATTCAAAGAGGCCCAGGAAACACTGGGTGTGGGCCAGATGTCACGGAGGGGCACACCTGCCCTTCAAGGATGAGCTGAGCTCAGCGCATCTTTGAGAAATGATGTCTGAGGTAGAAAAATGATGAAAGAAATGTTGAAAAATAAATGTGACTATTTGAATGTTATACTGAACTCATTAACTGTTCAAAGCAAATATTTTGCTACTAAAATTTGTTCGAGAATCATATGCGTCTGGAAATAAATACATCATAAACTACATTTTCAAACATCACATCAGAAAAAAATTAGATGAAGCCAATAAGGGAGAGGCATTATATAAAAAAGATTAAATTCTACTGTCTTCTCATTTGGAAAAAAAATATTTTTAACTTTTTTCATCCTTGCCTGAGGACATTAAAAAAAAAAGACTTTATTTATTTATTCTAAAGAGAGAGGAAGGGAGGGAGAAAAAGAGGGATAGAAACACTGATCAGGTGAAACTTTCAGTTTGTGGGATGAGGCCCAACCAACTGAACCACACCAGTTAGGGCCTGAGGACATTTTAGAGAGAGATAGAAAGGGAGAGAGAAAAACATCGACACAAGAGAAGCATGGACTGGTTACCATCCTTACACACCAGGACCACAGGTCACATGAGCACAGGCTGGCCTGAGGATCGAACCCACAACTTAGATATGTGCTCTGCTGGGAATCGAACCCACAACCTTCCAGTTATGGAATGACGCTCCTACCAACTGAGCCATACCAGCCAAGGCTAACTGACCTTCTCAAAGTTGGCAAGTTTCCATTATAAGACAGAAAATTTTCCATCGATCCATGAAAGAGTAGCCTGGAATTCAGAAATGTACTGTATCCTGTATTGCAATGAACATGAAATTTCTTATCATCTTCACTGTGGTAAATACTAAAGTTAAAATAATCTTATTTTGTTGGCTCTAGGAAAGAGTAGTATGAAAATTCTAAATAATGAGTAATGGGTTTAATTTTCAATCATGGAGAGTTAGACCAATATGGCGATTTTTAGTGAGTTAAGAGTTTAAGCTATGGAGTTAGAAGAAACAGCCCTAAAAGGCAAGCACAGGGCTAGTGCTTGTCTGTACATAACTCTTTTCTTCATAAACTTTAAAATGCTCAGCAGGTGTTAATGAATTATACCTAGCTAAGAACTACATATTGTAAAATCTAACTTTCAGAACCCCAAACTAATTCCTAGACTAAGATTCAGTCTAGGATTCCTAGACTGAACTAATGCCCAAGGGTTTAAGTGAGAAAGTGGCCGCTCTCAGTCACCCATTCACTGTTGCTTATCTGTCCATTCATTACTTTAATTAAAACACCGCTGTTTCATTGGCAGTCAGTTCTAATAATCTGGGTTTCAAAGAAAAGACAGTTTACTTAAAACCCTTGGAGACTTGTCCCATTTAAAACAAAAACACATGTTTTTTTAAAAAAAAAAAAGTCATCCTTTCCAACTGGCAGTGTCCCTGGGTGTTTTCTGGAATGGTCTCAGAGTGATCCTTCACTCTTCTGAATATTTGACAGTCTTTGTAAAAGCCTGTGATTTTTATCAGCAAAGAGTCCATTAAATGCTGTCCTTGGGAACCTGGCAGGGGGGTGGGCCAGGGATCTTATCACGCAGCGATGGCTGACCTTTCCAACTGGGAAGCAGATAACAGAAAGTGTCCTGCCCCGGGCCCAAGAGTCTAACCGTGATTAGAAATCGGGGAAAGGCTGGCTGCTCTGGCTCACTCCCCCGCAGGCTGAATTATAGCTCTCCTACCAGTCCCAGGGCGCTGAATGATGTCATGGGATCTGCAGTGGAGCGAGATGAAAGGGATAAAGCAGAGCCCGCCGGCTCTAGGCGGCTTCCAGCACACAGCCCTCAACTCGGCTGGGGAACCGCAAGGCTGCGAGGATCCAGCCCCTCAGCCCGGGCTGGGGAGAACCGCGGGTATTGCCTCCTTGCAAAAAAAAAGGGGGGGGGGGCAGGAAAACAACGTGATCCATGTTAAACAAAAGAATCTGTGCACTAATGTGGACTCAGAGGCGGGAGGCTGCCTGCCTGCCTACCTGCTGAAAGTGAACTTTCTGGCTGTCCCTGCTTATATATAAACCGAGCCCTGCCTTTGATGTTCTGCAACTGATCACCGATCGGATTACGGGCATTTCATCTCCCTGCTCCCCTGCCTTTGATCTGCGTGGTTAATTTTATTTTCCTGGATTTGGAGTTTCGCCTGGGCTTGTGCTGACACACGGCTTTGGGAAGGTAGAAGCATTTGGCACAGCCGCGCTGCCAGTGAGAAGCGAGGCTGCCGAAGGTGCCGGAAGGGCGAGGGCTGGAAAGAGTTCAGCACGTTGCAGGTACAGCCTTTTACGTTCCGTTGTAGCTTTCGCTTCACTTTTCCTGTGTGTTCCAAGAAAAAGATGGTTGGGCTCATTTAAGGACAAGCGTTTCTGCCCCGGACTGCCGCTCTGTGCTCTGGGTCTGTAGCAGAGTGGATGAGACACTGGGTGCCGTGTTAGTAGTTTGTACAAAAGGGTGCTTTGCAATCTGTCATGCAAATCTTACTTGGAAAAGAGTTGTTCAAACAAGACCAAAAAAAGAGAAGAAGCCTGCTAACTTTAGCACACAACCCAAGCTCCAGAGCCTGAGCCCAGCCAGCCGGGCTTGCTCTAGGTATTCACAGGTTACTTTATTTGGTAAACAGGCACCAGGACTTCACTGCTGCCCGTGTTTTCTTGTATAAAAGGGTGCAGCGCATCTCTGGCCATACTGGTTCTGTAGTTTATTTATTCTCTCACCTCCAAGAGGTAAATCTATCAAATGCATTGCTCCATGCAGTTGGTGTACTCACAGGAATCGTTGGGAAGCCCTTCAAGTCTGATGACAGCTTTTTATGTGTAAAACCGAAGAATTTTTAAGACAGTGAGGGTAAAGGGTGGGGTGGGGGGGAGGCTGAATTTGGTTTAACAACCCTCTAGTGCTATTCTGTAGCCTCTGAAAGGAATACAAGCCTTGTTTACACAAACATTTACAAGGCTGATATTCCTAAATTAACATTGACTTTGAATGCATAGTGACAGCTGCTGTAAGTTACAGTTGGCCAACTGTTTACAAAGACTCTCTGAGCGATCAGCAGTTACTATGTGACAGAAAGTTTTTACTCACATCTCCACCTCCGCTTACACTCACTGTGGTAAACCCAGAATGTGTTGGTGTGCTGAATGTGAGAGTGAACTGTATTTTGTGTTTGTTTTTGTGAGTTCCCTACACACACACACACACACTCACACCACAGAGTAAAATCTTTACACTGAGATGCAAGAACTTAATTCGGTGGAAAAGCGAGAGTTCCATGTTCAGGTCGGTTCATTTGACTGTCCTCGTCCTCCATGTATTTGGGTAAAGTGTTTAATTATCATCACAACCAACCATCTATTTTATGCTCCATGAACCACGAAGAAATTATAAGTGAAGAGACCCGTCACCCTTTGGTCTGAAATTCTGATGAAACAAGAAAGATCGTAATGAGGCTCATTTCAGATGTAATTAATTTTTCAGAGTCAATTAATTAAATTACTTTCTAAGCTTTCCCCCTGATATTAGAAGGAGGGTAATTAGCACTGTTTGCTTAATTTTAAGTCTCTGATAGCTGTGAAGTGGAGATAATTTTGAACCAGGCTACGCTGAGTGTGTGTTTTTGAATGTGTCAGTGAGAACTGCACGTAAAAGACACTGTAGTCATTCCAGAAGAGACACACACGTTTTTGTTTTACTGGCCATCGAACAAAGCATGTTCCCAGTATCCTGGTTTATCAGTTTACTTTGATTTTTTTTTCATTTGTTTATATAAAAAGTTCTCTTTAAATCACAGAAGAAGTATTGATGTTCACAGTCAGGTAAAGAAAATTAAGCTTTTAAGGGATGACTGGAGAAGATACCTAAAGACACAGTGTGTTTAGGAACTTGATCATTTAGTTCAGATTTGGGATTTAAAAATGTTTTCAAATGACTGTTTGTTCTGTTACTAGGTTCATATCAACAAATGTACTGAGACTGTACTCAGTACAAAACAAATGGGAGAATTAGCAATTATCTGATTAATTTGGCCTTTGTAGAAAACTCGCTTGGGCAAGTCAAGTCCTTGAAAATCCACTTCAGTGTCTGAATTAATGTAGTCAGTTGTTTACTTCGTGCTGGTGGCTTCTTTGAGAAATGGAACAGACTCCACTTGATTTTGAAAGAGAGATTGCTCCTGCTGAATGTACAGGTACTGTTTCAAAAGCCATTTCTGAACTGCCACACGATGATCTCAACTCTGGTTTAAGTGGGTATACTCCACAGCCCGTCTACTGAACGGCACCTTTCTATTACGCTTTTCAAAGCACTTTCCTATCTGTTGCTTCAATGGCAGCTTTGTTACTGCAGAAAGTCCAACTCTTCAAAAGACTTATTTCTAGCTGTGATTCTGTCCCTGATTAGCTATGTGACTTAAGGGGGTCATTTCGCTCCTCAGTTCTCTCACGTGCAACATGAGGGACGGGATCCGATCGTCCTGATGAAATAAGCAGGGTGGGCTTTCATAGCCATTTTACAGATGGGGAAACTGAGACTAGAGAAAAGTGAGTTGACTCTCTGAACCAAGGTCACAGGGCGAGCTGTGCAGTGCGTGCTCTCTAGTTCACCGCGCGTGGACCGTTTTCCAACAACTGTGAACACAAACGCTGTGGGCAGCTGATCAGGGAACAGTGTTAGTTTGCATTGGAGAGGCAGCCACTTTCTATTGCAATGCACTTTTTTTTCCTTTCCGTGATAGACATGTCAGTCAACTGGGTGCGTCTGGTTGTTTCCCGACAGCTCCTTTGCTGCTCTCTATTTCTTAGCAGCCTAAACACAATTACTGCTACACGTAATTTACCATAACATTTAAAATAATATTCTCCCAGATTTAATATGTCACGGAATGTGGAATTATATGTATTTGTGTGCCCGTGTGTATGTGTATATACGAGTTTGGTATTATATAAGCACATCTTTGTGTGTTTCCAAGGAACTGAAGATGTCAGAGGGGTCCAGGAGAAGTTTAATTGCTAATTAAAGGTTGTTGCTCCTCAAGGGAAATTCCCAGGGGGATTTCGTGAGCTTTCTATCTGCAGATTTGGTATGGGTTTGTGCATGATGTGAGTTCCGTACTCCACTGGTTTAAATGTACATTCACATTTGTCATGCCCACTACGCAGATGAGGAAAGTGGGCTTCAAAGGGCCCAGGTGATACGTGCAAAATCAGGGCTGATTAAATGGCAGCACCTTTTTTGTTCTAGGGCTAAGCTGTTAATTCTTTAAACAACCTTTTTAAAAAATATATTTTATTGATCATGCTATTACAGTTGTCCCAATTTTCTTCCTTTGCCCCTCTCTGCCTGGTACCTGCCTTCCCTCCAGCATCCCCCTTGCCCACCCTTAGTTCATGTCCATGAGTGGTACATATAAGTTCTTTGGCTTCTCCATTTCCTATACTATTCTTGACATCCCTCTGTCTATTTTATGCTACCTACCAATTATGCCTCTTAAAAAAAAAATTTATTTATTTTTAGAGAAAGGGGAAGGGAGTGAGAAAGAGGAGAGAAACATCATTGTGTGGTTGCCTCTTGTGCATCCCCTACTGGGGACCTGACCCACAACCCAGGCATGTGCCCTGACTAGGAATCAACCCTGTGATCCTTTGGTTCACAGGCTGGCGCTCAATCCACTGAGTCACATTAGCCAGGGCCTAATTATGCTTTTTAATCCCTGCACCTTTTCCCCCATTCTTCCCCTTCCCCCTTCCAGCTGATAACCCTCCAAATGATCTCCATATCTATGATTCTGTTCCTATTCCAGTTGTTTGCTTAGTTCTTTTGTTTAGATTCAGTTGTTGATTGCTGTGACTTTGTTGTCATTTTAATGTTCATAGTTTTGATTTTCTTGTTTTTCTTAAATAAGTCTCTTTAATATTTCATGTAATAAAGGCATGATGATGAACCCCTTTAACTTTACCTTGTCTGGGAAGCACTTTATCTGCCCTTCCATTCTAAATGATAGCTTTGCTGGATAGAGTAATCTTGGATGTAGGTCTTTGCTTTTCATCACTTTGAATACTTCTTGCCAGTCCCTTTTTGCCTGCAAAGTTTCTTTTAAGAAGTCAGCTGACAGTTTTATGGGAACTCCTTTGTAGGTAACTCTCTGCTTTTAAGATTCTCTCTTTATATTTAACCTTTGATATTTTAATTATGGTGTGTCTTAGTGTGGTCCTCTTTGGGTCCAACTTGTTTGGGACTCTCTGTGCTTCCTGGACTTGTATGTCTATTTCCTTCACCAAATTAGGGAAGTTTTCTGTCATTATTTTTTCAAAAAAAATTTCAATTTCTTGCTCTTTTCTTCTCCTTCTAGCATCCCTTGGATTCAGATGTTGGTATGTTTGGAAATGTCCCAGAGGGTCCTTATACTATCCTCATTTATATTTTTGAATTTTTTTCTTCTTGCTGTTCTAGTTGAATGCTTATTTCTTCCTTATGTTCCAAATCATAGATATGAATCCCAGCTTCCTTCCCTTCACTGATGGTTCCCTGTACATTTTTGTTCATTTCACTTAGTGTAACCTTCATTTCTTCCTTTATGTTGCTGCCATACTTAATGAATTCTTTGAGCATCCCGATCACCAGCGTTTTGAACTCTGCATCTGATAGGTTGGTTACCTCCATTTCATTTAGTTCTTTTTGGGGGGTTTTGTTCTGTTCTTTCATTTGGGCCATATTTCTGTGTCTCCTCAATTTGGCAGCCTCCCTGTGTTTGTTTCTGTGTATTAGGTAAAGCTGCTTTGACTCTCTGTCTTAGCAGTGTGGTCTATTGCAGAAAAGGCACCTGTAAATTGTATGGTGTGGAGCCTTAGGTAATCGCCAGGGTGGGGCAACCCACTTCACTACTTTGTGGCTCTGTGTAGAGGGAGGGCTCAGAGAGGGGACAATGCCGCTGCCTGGCTTCTGGAGGTTTGCTTGGCACTCACCCCATTTCCAGTGATTTTACCTACTTCCCTATGTGACTGGTGCCTTTCCAGCTATTGCCCTGGTGGTGAATCCCAGAGAGGTGGGTTTGAGTAGATTCTAAGTCCATGTGGGCCCTTTTTAATGGAGTTTCCTAAAAATCCAGCAGTTTCTTCTAATGCCCCAACCCCCACTGATTTTTACAGCCAGAAGTTATGGGGATTTATCTTCCCAGTGCTGGAGCCCTGGGCTGTGCGGTCTGGTCTGGAGCTGGGATCACTCACTCCCAAGGTATCCCTTTGGATTTTTATCTACCACATGTGAATGTGGGACCTTCTGTTCTGCCGTTGCCTCTCTGTGCCACACTACTTCTCTGCGCCTCTTCACCCATCTCTGTGACTCCCCCCCTCCTACCTATCTGGATGAGTGTGGCTTCTTTAATCCTTGGTTATCGGACTTCCAAACAGCTAGATTTTCTGAACGTTTTGGATGTTATTTGTTTTAAAATCTAGTTGTAATTCTTTCTATGGTTGTGCAAGGAGGTGAAGCTTGTCTATCTGTGCCTCCATCTTGACCAGAAGTCTGTTAATTCTTTGGGTTATAAGAATTATGCAGAGCTGAACTTAACTGTTAGCAAACATTTTAGCCAAAACTTTGGCTAAAAAATGGATTTTTTTTTTCTTTGTTTTGATACATTTTATGAGAGCTATTAGAAGTTTTGGATAGCTTTCTATCAGTTGACCTAGAATCTTCAGCTATAAAGGGTCTCAAGACATAATCCATTCCTCCTCTACTTCAGGACTGGAGCAAACTCAAGTGTCCTTCGATGTCAGGGCCAGTTCAAGAAACCCTGGAAGAATTAATAATTTGGTGTCCTTTTAAAGAGTGATTCTTTAAAAGTTTGTCAGCCCACTTTAGAAGAATGGGCAATGAGAGGAGGGCAGAAGACATCTCTCTGGTGGCTATGCTTAATTTCTCCTCTACTGTCACAAGTCATTCAGCATGGGTCCCAAATCCACCTGCTGGCTGAAATCACTACTCAGAAGTTACCAAGTTTCACACCCTTTGATTGAGAAGTCCTTTAACACCATTCTTTGTGACTCAACTTTGCTCTTTAGTGAGAAGGGTGAAGTGGGGGGATTTCGAGCAACTCTATCAAACCATTCCCCCTCACATGAAACACCCTCTCTGAGATGAGTTCTGGTAAGGACAGCTTTCTTCATTCTGTTCAATGTCTCCAGTACTTTGGCAGCCTTGTGGCCTAGCATCACAAACCACTGGCCCTTAATTCAGCCATGTGCAGAGGGGCCCACCATCTTTATCTGGAAGGAGAGGACCAGAGTTCATGGCTCGTTTCTTCTCTCATTAAACACATGAAGAGTCTGGCCAACAGGGGTGTCGTAAACTCACAAAGATCAGTGCAAGTGCTGGAACTTTTAACAACTTAGCTCTATAAATGTCATGAGTTTGACATTGTATCAACTAAATAAATAACCTCCTTGGCTTTTTCATGTCTACTGGTTTATGCACAGGTGGCATGGTGAAGATTACATTAGGAATCAGGGAATGTGGGTTTTGATTCTAGCTTTATGATTAACTTGGTGTGTGCCCTTGGGCAAGTCACTCAACATCTGGCCCCAACCCTACACTAATATTTTATAAAGGGCAGCAATGGGTGTTGGGAATTACTTAAATCACTGGGCCCTGGTTATTTTCTTAACCTTATTCCCCCTTATCTTCCCCCTTATTTTTTCTTATTTCCCTCTTATTTTCTTAACTATGTTAGGCCAACTTTATTGTCCTTTAGGTTTCCTACCCCATTCATTAATTCATTCAACAAGTTTTTGAGTACCTACTATGTAAAAGAACAGTAAATTAAAAGACAAAATTCAAAATTTTCATGTAGCTTGCATCCTACTCCATTTCTCTAGGGAATAGTGATTTACACTATGAAGTCAAATAGTTTTCCATGAACTTTTCTTCCAGTGAGCTAGCTTATCATTGAAACCAGTTTCCAGGAAGTTTGCTACTTCATTTGTTCAACTTTTGGGGGCTCATATTCTGAACACACACACTTGGTATCAGCTTAGATACTGCTAACACCAGCCTCAGAAAAACCAGCACTTAACCAGCACCACCTCTACCAAGACCCTTATTATAAATTGGTTTTTACAGCAAATATTTCAATCCATTAGCAGTAGTCAGTGTTTAAAGGGAGAAAAATGCTTGCAGCCCTCAGTCTAAGCGTGGCTTCCTTGTGAATGAGCTTAGGGATCACACAGTTCTTCTTGTACTACCTCTGGTGCTTAATTGTGGGCCTGGGTTCAGATACTGTCTCCAGATCATATGTACATTCAAACTGAGGTGAAGTGGGGAGCATTTAACTCAACATGCCTCTGCTTTAGAGGACAGATTTATTTCACAGCTAGAGTACAGAGGTTCAATGCTCTTGGTTCCCGCTGTCAGGTATCATTTCGATTACCATTTACACACAGATGCTAGGCATCGTCTGCCCTATGAAACGTGTGCTGCTGCTGCTATTGGCTGCCACTGAGTGAGAACTTCCTAGGTGTCAGACATTGGGCTAAGTGATCTGAATACCTTCTCTCTTTTAATAACCACCAGTGAAACCACTCATGTTACAGTTGAAGGAAGGGAAATTTAGGGAGGTGAAGTAACTTTTCCAAGGGCATGCAACCAGGGACTGGCAAACTGGCACCTACGACCAGATCATCTGATGTCAGAGTCCATGTGTGTTCACAATGGGGTCTCTCTCCACAGTGAGCTCGCAGGCTTGCTGGGAAGATCAATCCCACACACGGGAAATGGTGCAAGAGCTAATCAGCTACATCATGTGTCCCTGTCTCTCCGGACAAAAGGCGGCCAGAGAATAAAGAACATTTGGCTAAAGCCAGAGAGGTAGTGCCTGAGCTGGCAGAATGGATCCCACTCAGAAAACATTTATCGAACACTTCTGGGAACGTTTGATGTTATCAGAGATACAAGTTTGAACAAAATGTGCCCCTTCTCTGAAAGCGGAACTGCTTTTAAGTCCGCGCATTAAAAAACCTCAGTGCAGTTAGGACGCATGAAAGAACGCAGCACGTGCTGTCACCCTGACAAGAAGGCCACAGACCTTGGAGAGACTCACGGGAGCTGTGGCTTTTAAGTTGGTCCTGATAGGAGTCAGAGAAGGTAGTAAGGCCTCAGAGAGGTAAGGGAAATAAATAGGTATGAAGAGGAGGCCCAGAGGGCAAAGCGAAGGGCAAGTTCAGGGCACTTCAAGGCAAGGCACGCAGACCAGTTTGGCCAGAATATAGAGTATGTTGTGGTCTAGAGGAGAGAGAGAGAAGGCTGAAACGTGTGGGTGGAGTCCAAACTTGGAAATCTCTGAATGCTAATTCAGGGAGTGTAGAAGCCGTTCTTCACGGTGAGGAATGTGAATCGTTCACTTGGACAGTGACGGTGGTGACAGGCAGGAGGAAACTGGTCCCTGGGACAAAGCAGCAGGGAGAAAGGCTTGACAGCGAAGGCAATATTCCAGGGAAAGGTGGGGAGGGCCTGCATTGTAGTGGGCCCAGGAGGAAAAAGGGAAGAAGGGGTGTGTGCCTGAGTCCTTACAGAGGAAGATGCGATTGTTTGGCTTAACACACCACTGGGTATCTTATGTGCTAGCTAGGCTTGGGGATGCTAAGAAAACCAGACATGCCCCTGGGAGATTAAAATCTAGTTGGGGAAAGGAACCCAGGCAAACAGATAACTTCCATATAATAATGAGCATATTAGTGCACTACATTGAATCTGGGGCGGTACTAGGTAACAGCTACTCCGCCAAGGGGAAGCATACTTGCTTTGAGGTTCAAATAAGCTAGTGTATCTCGCTTGTGAATTGTTTACAAATGAGTCATGATTATGATTTACATTCTGACCATGTTAGATTTGAAGTAGACAACTTGGACGATAATATTTTAAAGTATTTTTCACAAGTAAATAGTACGACACTACAGTGTTCTTGGTATGGGTCAGGAGATGTGTTTATCAGTAATTAAGTCTAATAACCTATTCATTCACTCAACAAATATTTATTGAGATGCCAATATGTGCCTTGGGGTATATAAAACACAGGATTTGGTTCCACCCAGAGAGACTGTGCAGTTGGGGAGGGAAGACAAAACCAACACATGAGATATGGTAGGTGCTTCTTTGAATCAAAGTCATGCCCGGTATCTTGGGTATGAAGGTATTTGTCCAATTATTCACGCACTGGACAGATAAAGTAATAATGGCTTATGTATCTACAGCATTCTACTGCTGCAAAAGTACTTTTGTTACAAACATAATTCTTTCCGTCCTCCTGACAAATCTGCCAAGTGGGCACTGTCAGCTCTGCTTCATAAACTAACGAACTTAAATTCAGAAGTGTCAACACCTACACGACGTGCTCATGAAGGCGTGGAGGCTGGGCTCTGCGCTCCCCCAGGGGCTCTGAGTTTACGGAGCACCCCGAGAGTTGGACCAGGCTCATCTTGGCGTGGAGGAGGTGGGTGGGCAGCTAACTAGCACAAGCTCCCTGAAAGGGTGATGGCCGAGGATTGGCTGGAGAACTCCATCCGTGAATGAAGGAGGCCGCTGTGGGGGGGTTAGGTCTCCAGGGACCAGAGCAAAGGGGCCACACCGTCTTCGGGGCGGGGGGGGGGGGCTTTGCTCCTGTGCTGAAGCGGGCTCGGTGGCATGGGACAGGCAAGGCAAAGGCACAAAGATCCTGGGAAAACATGTGCAGGGTAGAAATGATCCCCCTCCCTTCACCCAGGCAAGTCCCCTAACTTGACTCCCCGTAGTCAAGCTCTCGGTTGTCGGTCCTGGGGTCCCTTCCACCCCACCCCCCAATCCGATCCCCAACACAAGTCACGGTCATCCGCGCGCACAGCCTCCGAGGGCGGCCCCGGCGCAGTCTAGCCAGGCGGGCGGGGAGAGCCAATGAGCGGATTGGAGGCCGAGAGGCAGCGCGAGGAGAGCCTAGGGGCGGTGCCGAGGGCGGGGCGGCGAGGTGGGCGGGGCTCCGGATGGGCGGGGCCCAGGAGGCGGCTGCCGTTGCCCGGCTACCGGGAGAACTGAGCTGTTGGCCGGGTTAAGCTATCCGTTTGCGCGCGAGGAGAGAACCCCCAGCCCAGCTCCGCACCCCATACCCTGCACCCGGCCATGCCCCCCGCGCCCATGTGCCTCTGACTCCAGCTGGGACCTGCGAGGCGCAGCGGGCAGAGCCTCCCAGGTGACAGGGAAGGTAGGTGTCCTGCTCACCAGGGGGGCTGTGCGGTGCTACGCGGCGGTAATTAGCCCTCGACCCGGTGGACCCCCGCGCGATGGTGGTCAGAAGAGAGGGCAGCTGCCCGATGGAGGAAGGGGAACAACCAGGGGCTGCAATTGCACAGAGTAGGGGGGTGGGCGGACTGAGCCAGACGAGGGCGACCCCCGGGAAGGAGTGACAACCTGGGGCTGCCGGGGAGGGTGGCTCCCGGGACGCTGGAGCTTCGGTCGCAGCTGCTCGAGGGACGAGAGGGCATGAACGTATCCCGGTCTCCGCTGGCGTCCGGGATGGCCGGACTTGGTCTTTCTCTGCAGGGATCCTGTAAATGGAAAATCTGCTTGCGAGGCGGACGTGTGTAAGCATATAAATCTGTCTGCGCGCGGCTCCATCCCGGCCTTTCACCGATTGCGCTCGGCCCCTGCCCGGAGCGCGCTTCGCGGGGAGCTGCGTGCAGGCCGGGACTACCCGGTTAGGGCTGAGGAGGTGGAAGGAGAACACTTACAAGATGTGTACGTGGCCCACACATATAGCCATTGTGTAGCAAAAGAACGTTTCGCCAATGTGGGCCTATTTCTCAGTACAGTGCCGAAGGGTCGAGCTTGTAATACAATAGAGAGAAAGGTCAGCTTTGACAGCGCTTGCCAAGGTTCTGATGCCATTTCATGGAGTCGAAATTTAGCTCATACACTCTCCAGTGATCTGTTTTGATGGCAGGGAACTGTGCATCAAACCTGCATTTACCATTGTAAGTTGTCCATGCCACCTTTCTCCCCCCCCCCCACCCCATTTTAGTAAAAGGACGCAATTTGCAAAGAGAATCATAAGCATTGTTCCATATTTCTTGAACTGAAACAGTTTAAGGCAAAATATTTACAGAGTTGTGATTTTCACTCCAGTGACAGTTTTCCTTTACTAGAAGATGATTTTTTTTAATGTAAAGAAAACATTTGTTGTTAAATGTGTCTTGTGCAAAGAGAAGGATTCATTTTAACATGTTGCTTTGTCATGATCAGATACGTTATGCAGAGGGGAGGATTACAGGGCATTAGTTTGGGGTTTACTCTGTGCTTTCTGCGGTGCAGTCTCACCTTAGGTGTTTTTGCCAACCCTACTTTCAGTGTGGTTTGAAAATGTATCTCATTTCAAGCACTGTTTATGATCTGATTTAAAGCTACGTAACTAGAGATGGTGAGAATTGAGTCCTACTGTGGAAGACAGGTTTTGAATTATCATTCATAGAGATGTGGACATGTAAAGAAATGTCTCTGCATGACACCTCCCGAGTTGTTCTGAAAATAATGCAAGACACAGAGATGCCATTTCAGTTTTTAAATATCGCGGTAATGACAACGCATGATGCGTTATCATCGGCGCTGTGAGTTCCTTCCTTTTTAACCCATGAAAATGTCCCATGACACTGACTTTACTGCCGAGGCCACCTGGCTTCGTTAACTTTGAGGATTTTTTTTTTTTCCCCATAGGAAGTGCCCACTCTGGGATGTAGTTGTTAGTATTTTCTGGGACATTCATGGAAGTTAGTTGCTGTTTCTTTGATGGGAATGTCTTTGCACTCTGAGCCCAGGTTTGATCTTGAACGTGAAGTTAAGGACATGTGAAGGCTTTTTATGCACTGAGACTGTGATGTAAGGTGCCTTTTCTGTCCGGGAGCCTGGATGGAAGAAGAATCGAGACCATGTAGTAGTCACATGCTGCGCTTAATGTGTTACTGCAATTTACCAGTTGCAGCTCTAATACATGAAGCTAGTGAGGCATCTGCAACACAAGCTAGGAATCCTGCTAAGACTCACTTGGTTCTTTTTTCACCTATTTCAGCCTCTGAACCCACGCTTAACCCAATCTCTTGCGACTAGCCAGTCCCACCATTCAAAAGTCAACACAGCATGAAAGAAAAACTGCAGGCATTTTAATACAGGAAAAAGCCAAGTCCTTTTAAATCTGATGAATCAATATGTAAAATCAAACAGTTTAAAGTTCTGGAGAAGGCCAACAACCTCTGTGTTGACTTGAGGGTGAATGAGAATACCCACCTTGTATAAATGTTCACCAGGTAAACACACAGCTGCTTACGTGGTAAGAGAGCCAGGGACACTGAAGCAGTTAAATACACTCGTCTCCTGGCAGCTGATTATTAAATGGTCACAGCCTTTTAAAATTAACCTTCTAGCTGAAGGAAAAGAACATTAACGCAGTATGAACACAATTTCTTTTCATGATTTCCTGGTGGAGCAGTGAGTTCATTCATTGTATTTGGTCTGAAATGTTTGCGTTTAAAAGTAAGATGTTTGAACAGTATTGGGTTATCTTCTAGTCCACACATCACAGAATATGGACCTTTTAAACCAAAGTCTTAAAACCTGGGTTTTAAAACAAGAACAGCCACCTATCAGCAGGTACGGAAGACAAAGGAACTTGTACACGTGAAGATGAAACGTTATTTAGCCAGTCTTGAGTTGGCTTGGCTGAGTTTGATTTGAGGAAATTCTAAAAGAGTGGGGGCTACTTATGCTGGAGAACACTACAAATGTTACAGAGAGTGGTTTTGGAGTCCATCCAGACTCACTTCTAAAATAAAAATTTAAACAGCTGTGTTTTAGAAATGGCGGTGCATAATTCTCTTAGAATAGATTCCATCGATGTTTGAGACCCCTCGGTCCTTAATGCTGCGATTGTTCCCTTTGTATTCTAGGGTAAACATTTATGAATGTGGGGAAAAGCACCTTAGTTACAATATGCCTGTTCACTGAACGGTTTGACAACCCTGTATGGCAGTTATTTTCCGGAGGCGAAAGTGCTAGAGCCCACAACTCAGAGAAGTGAAAGCAATCGGTCTCGAAAACCCTACCCTAGGTTAAATTCTGTTAAAAGAATTATCAGAGCCTGACGGTGAGTGGTCCCTAATGTCTTTGAACTTGGGGAGTTGAAGATACTGTACTTGGCAACAGAACATTTTAGAGCTTGTAGTATTTTTAGTAGACGCTATTCCATGACTTGAACCAAAGGAAACTCATCGTCATTCTTAGCCAACCACAACACGTATGTTTTCATTACAGTCTCCCTTCGTGAGCTTCCGAAGCTTCAGAAAGCACTGCAGACTCGGCGATGTCAGGGAGAACAATTTTCAGAACAGGGTGACACTGAAGGCCAAGGTGCAGAATAACTAGAGGCTGCAGGGGTTACTGTCCTGTTTGGAAATGGCATTAATCTTTTAGTCTTGTGGCACATGGGACTGACATTATTTCTAAGCTATTTATTTTTATGCTCTCCCATTGAAATTCTCCCATTGAAACGTGAAATGTAAAGCCCAGGCTTTATTTCAATGCTGACTTTATAAATTGTAAGCCTGCCAGTTTACTTTAATGTTGATTTTAAAGAAAGTATTTCAGCTTATTGCATATTGGAAAAATGTGCGAGTTCAATATATTTCATTACATAATGTTAATATACTTTTACTAGGAAAGCTATGACTAAAATAAAAACATGCATGTACCGCATGTTCGATAATAAATCAAATAGCTTTTAAAGGATGGAAAAATAAAGAAAATTAATTTATTCTGAAAAATATTATCCAGGTTATTGGAATTCCTCTGAGTCATATACCTGGGTCATTTGTAAGATGAAAAACCAATGTCCTTCTCAGAGAGGTTACTGATTCGTTAAAATGAGAGAGATAAGCACCAGGTCTCCCTCCTGAGTGACCGTCAACACCGTGGCACTGTACTCAGGGAGCGGGGTCCTGACCCAGGCTGTACTCTATCACCGAGCCTGGTATCGCAGGCTCACGTTATAGGTGCACGCATTTCCCAAGCACATCACTGGTCCTCACCCCGACCCTAAGAGGTCAAGTATCATCCCTAATTAACGAACTCTTTTTATTCACTCAACATGTACTGGGCACACCTGGGGGGTGAATTACAGTTCCAGAGCAAGATCACGTTACTTGTCCCTAAGTCCTCAAACCCTTATAGATGGTAAACTCCAATGGCTTGATCAGTGACAAAATGCAGGAAGGGAGCCCCATGGGACAATAGGGGACAGTGGCTCCTGGAGCCCAGAAGGTATAGGTCTCTCTTTGCAAGGGATGGCTGACGTTCAGTTCTAGCTCTTGGTGCTTTGTTGTGGGCCTCATGGTGGCCAGATTCTCTAATTTTTCAAGAGAATCGTTCATTTTTAATACTGAGAACTTATTTTAAGAATTAAGCGCTGTGGTGACTCAGAAAATAATGCCGCTGCTGGCAACACAAGGGCTACAGGAGGAGGAAGTCGCCGGCCAGTCATGCCGGGGATGGAGATAAGCCCCACATGCTGTGGAAAGACAGAGGAGAGGCACCCGGGCCAGGAGATGCCAGAAGAACTTTGGCAAAGGGCGGGGCACTGCGGTGGATGAAAGTCTGGTATATAGGAAGGCCCAGGGCAGAAGGGGTGCAGCCGGTGAGGGAAGGGCAGGTTGCAGTGACCGCTGTGGTTTGGGATCCAGTGGTTTGCCCAGCCAGTGAGAGATGTGGCTTGGAGCTGCTCCGTCCCAGCTGGGTGCCTGCACACTGCCACCCCCGAGACCCCGGTTCTTTGCCAGGTGACACACCAGCACAGGTTTTCTCAGTTTGGACAAGGAAGTAGAAAAGACGCCTTTCAGCATCTGTTGGGTTTACCTCCCTTAGGGGCTGGCCATTTGGGACACTAATTTGCGTTGGTTCCCACTCGTTCGGGTGGTCGGGCGAGCAGTTTGGTGTGATGAGCAGCCACTTTTTCTGTGGCCCAGCAGAGCACTTGCCGGCTCTCTGTCGGGGCAGGGGCATCCTCCTCGCCTGCCTGGCCCTCCTGACACTGATACTCTCTCTGCTGGACAGTGCTGAGTAGCGGACGGTGAGGCAGAAACCCCATACCCCTAGGGCACGGCGAACCAGGCAGTGTTAGTCTTCTTATTGCCGAGCCGGGCCAGTTGCTCTGCACCCATTTTGCCAAACGGCTGCTGGATATTTAGTAGGTGTGGTCTGGTCTGTGCATTTCTGGCAAACTGTGACAACCCCAGGGGGTCCACTGTCCATAATATCGATGACTTTTATGTCTCACACTTGATAAGTGTCCCCAAATAGAATACTGAAGTATGTAAAAGCATTTTTCTATTTGGGCCAGACTTGAAATTCCAGAGATTAAAACCAATTTCAATAACTACCTCTTTTATTGCCTTATTTTAATTTTAAATTCTAAACACTTAAACGTTTGTTGTTTCATTACATTTTCCTTCCTGTTATGAATGCCAAAGCATTTCCTAAGGTATTTCATTTTGTTCCAAGAAGTTCAAGGTCACGCTCATAACACCCCACTGGCCAACCGGTGTATTTCTATATAAATAAGCAATGAACAAGCCGGGCTGCACTGAGGGGTGTATAGGAGCTCATGCCACCTGTGCTGCGCTGCGAGCACCCCCAGGGCTCACCTGTGCCCTGGTGCTCCGCCACACCCCACCCCCGACTGCCTCCTTCCAGGCCCCCAGGAACGCTGAGATCAGGGTGGACTGATCCGTGGAAGAATCAGGAAGGGTAGCGTTCAGTTACACAGTGTGATTTCATCGATCAGTTCTCGATGTTGTCCTCTCTGCCAAGTGGAAGGGGTCACCGGATGCTGCCACGTGGGACACGCCTGGCAGTCAGCCTGGCAGAATGGCCGCGAGCACTGTTTTGCTTGGAGTCAGAAACACCCTTCCCAGGACTGGTGTCCTTGACCCCAGTGTTCTCTCCGCTTGTGCAGGGGGAACGCCTGCTCTAGAGTGTGGCAGGAGGGGGAAAATTGTGTTTCCAGGAAGTCTCAACACAGCTCTCGACGTCAGAAATGCTGAGTTCGAACTTTGCGTTGCTTCCTGGTCTCCCCGTGCTTTCTGCAGGCCTGCTTGTCTAAAGGCGTACAGCCCTCTGCATGATGGCTCACGTCTGTCTAGCCGGTTACAATCTCAAAGGACTGTCCCATACAGCGGGTCCTTTGATCCTCAATGGTGACGCCACCGACAATGGCAGCCGTCATTGCTAATGCCTACGGAGCACTGCTTGTGTGCCCGAAACTGACTGTATCGAAGAACTCTCCCGTGAGTGCGTTGCCACTGTTGAACTCGCTCCCTCCTCACCGCCGCCACGCTCAGTCTGGAGATGGGGAAACCGAGGCTTGGTGCAGGTAACTTGCCCGGGTTCACACAGCTGACGAGTGTGTTCCCAAGACCAGCAGGCACCCAACAACACCCGTGACCACCACCGGTTACGCTCTCATTCTGTTCTGGACACTTCTCAGTGTCTGTCCTCTCTGAGTTTGACCTCATCACACCCCCTGGGGAACAGGTGCTGTTTTCTGTCTGTAGCTGGGAAGTCTCCAAGTGACGTCGCTAAGACGTGGGACTGGAAACCCGGGTGTTCTAGTTGCCATCTCCCCCTGACGTTTCCGCATAAAACTCAGGCTGCTTTCTCCCTACTGGGCAAACCTGGCCTTGAGAGCATCCTGACCACTCTAGGGATGATCTACTCAGTCTGAACTGTTTCCCCACCTCTTCTTGGTATAAAAAGCTGGGAAAAAAGGGAAGTCACCGAAAAGAGGGGTGTTCTGTCTCAGTGGCACATTCCAGCTCCCAGTGTCAGGAGTCCTGCATTTTTAAAAGTGAGTTTGAATTTTAAGAAATATATCACTGTATTATTTCATGCCTTGAAGATTGTAATGTATATAATATATTGTACATATACAATATATATACAAGATATACAATATTGTCTATATATTATAATCTTATAATCAGGCAATAAGATTATACATATGTTAGAATGTTTATTCTGTTCACCTCCGTGTAATTAAGTCTGTTAGGTGCAGCCGACTCTCACTTGTTTCCCACAACATACTCTTCCTTGTTCTGTGCTTCATTCACCTAATTCCCAGCCATTCACTGGGCACCTTCCTGCACCAGGTGTCCTGCTAGACACCGGGAATACAGAGAGCAGTGAGGTGTGGTCCCTACTTTAAGCAGCATGAACTCTGGAGCATAAACTACGACACAAAGAGCATGATCACTCTGCAGCCTGATCGACGCCATATGTGATGTAGAAGGGGCGGCTGGCCATAGGGAGCACCTCTGTCCCCTGTGCTTATGGACAGCAGTGGGCAGGGTGACCATGGGGCTGGTTCTCGTAGGGATTCAGTGCGAGAAAGGCTGTCCAGGTCAAAGTGATTGCCTGTGCTCAAGGGCAAGGTCACGGGCAGGCAGGAGAGCCATGAGTGTGGTGGGGGGCTGAGCTGCAGGGGCAATGAGGGGAGTGACCAAGGGTGTGACCGGCAGGCCAGCAGGCAAGATGGTAGAGGGCACAGGGGCCACACTCAGGAGCTTAGAAGATGATTTGTGGGGACACACCCACCTGTACCCCTAAAAATTTAGGCAGGGCAATGCTACTTTTGTATTTTCCGTTCAGGCTCTTCCATTTGGCATTTGTATTGGGAGAACAATCAAGTAGAACACAGGGCAGAGTTCCACTGATTTTCTTCTACCCAACCATCTAAAAACATCTCTTTGTGACGCAAAAGTCATCGTGCTTTATTTAGTTTTCTCCTTCGACCGTGTTTACACGGTTTCTATCTCGTCACCTCTTGAAGACACTTCTCCAGGAGGACCATGCCTCTTACCTTGTTCCCAAGAGCGGTACGCGTATTGTTTTCATCATGAATGAAATGTTTACACTATAAAGAATTTTTAGAAAAAGGAGGGGAAAATTCACCCAGATTGCCAGAATAGGACCCCCGCCATTGATCACATTCTGGCATAAAGTCGGTGTACCTTATGAAGTCAAAATCATGTTACCATGATTCTACTCAGACCACGGGAGGCCAGTGGTCCTCCGCCTTCTGCTGGGGGCGGGGGGCGTCAGCATGGGGTCCCTGCAGAGTGTTCGGTCCAGACCTGTCCTCCATTACGGCGCGTGCCGACTCGGTCAGCCTCTTTCTGTTCACATTTTGTGGAAATGCTCTGGTATTTATATCCTCTTTTTCATAGTAGTTTAATTCCACGTAGATTTTGTGTTGTTGTTGTTTTTAGTTTTAATAATTAGCACATTTAGAAGAATTTAGGACCATGTCCAGCAGGACAGCCCGCAGCATACCTTTCACGGAATGCGATTTTATCTTCTGACCCCCGTGCTGCGTCTGCACAAGCAGTGTGTTGCATAGTTGGGTAATTGCTGGATGCTTTTGAGATATGCAAGGGGCACAAAAAGGCCATGACTGAGAAGCTGGAAACACAATAAAAGCTGCTTGAATTCTCTAAAAATGGATCATCCATTCAACAGACTTAAAAATGCTATTTGTATTGCCCTGGCCAGCAGAGCTGCTCAGGGAGCCGAAAGGCTGGCCTGGGTCGTGTGCGGCCCGGCGGGGCGTGGGCGCCCTCGGGACTGGAGGCTTGGCCAGCAGTGGGCCCAGCGGCCGGCCCAGCTCTGCTCTCTGGACTGTTGTTGTTACCGTTTTTCTTGAGCGATTTGGCCCCCAGGGCTGGTTCTCTGCTCTGGTTTCTTTCTAAGTAGTCTGATAATTTGCTCTGGGTCTCTTGTTAGTTTTGGAAGATTCAACTCTAAAGGGAAACGGGACCCTTATTTCCCTACCTGATGTGGAGCCACCAGACAGGTCTACACTAGGAAAAGAAAGCCTACCTTCCTGCCATTGTCTGGAGCTGTGAAAAACCACCAGATTTGTTTCTACGTTTTAGACCATCTCTGGTGAAGATGAAGAGGCTTGGATGATCTTTCATTGAAGTGTCAGATTAGTGCCTCCAATTTTATCACTTGTAAATTATTTTTAGGTGTTTTTAAATGCAAGCATGTTTTTTCTGCTAATCTATAATTTGCACCGAAGTGGTTGGGGAACAAAGGCCAAACGTGGGCTCTGTCTGCTCCTTTGTGGAGCTGAAGGTCCAGGATGCTCACGGATTGTATTGCAGGGTCGAGTAACCTGGGACACTGGAGCCAGACCACTGGGGTTTGTATGCAGCTCTGCCTCTTACTAGCAATGTGACCTTGGGCAGGTGACTCAGTGCTCTAGCCTCAGTTTCCCCACTCTAAAATGGGCATAACAATAGTATCTACACTCTAGGGTAGCTGTAAAGATTAAATGACGTAACATGCTGAAAACAGTACTTGGCTCAGAGTGTGCTCAGCCAGTGTTAATTTTTTATCAGTATTATTTTCCTATTGGCCCTGATTGAATCCCTGGAATGGAAGGTTTAAATCATCACTGTCTGAACGTAATTCTGTGCCGGGGGAAGGAGACGGGACACTACAGAGACTTGGGTAATCAATAACGGCCTGGCACTTGAAAGCCGGTAGAAGTTTGCATATGGTACATAAGTTGACACAGCGTTCATTCTCGTAAATTAAATTTTTAAAGATTACATATTATATGCCTACTGCCTCTTTTTAAAGGTGATTGCTTTTAAAACATAAATACTATTACCTAGTATATATAAGCAAGTAGCAAACATTACGCAGTAAACACAAAGCACAGTCACTGAGTGTCACTAACGGTAACTGCATCTTCTCATCTTTCAGAACTCTTCAACAGTAAACACATCTAATAAGAACCATGGCTTTCAAAGTGCCGCCAGAGCAAAGGAAGCCACTTCTCACCGTTGCAGTTTTACTGGCCTACGTGGTAAGTCAGCTCTACTTTCCTGAGCATGTGGTAAGAGTTCGTATAAGTAGTGCCAAAACTTTTTTCCATGTCTGATCCCATGCTTTAAAATTGCCTTTTAAATTGCATTTTATAACTGTTGCATTTAACTAATAAAGACTGTGCCCGAGTCTGGACGTTTGTAACAATTGTTGAAATTATTTAAACGTAGATGAGGCCGAAATCACAGTGGTACCTGCCACCCCGTGACGATGATTCCTGTGGGTATACAGGAATTCCCACAGCGCATCTCACATCCCAACAGGACCATGGAGTCTGACTGGGCACCCATGACTCACATGGTTGTGAAGTGTTTAGAATTGATTTTTTTTCCAGTTCTATTATTTTTATGTGGTTATTTATACCATTGGCTCAAAAAATCATTAAGGACAGATGGAGAATTTTCACATTTGAAAGCTTGACACAAAAGATCTATGAAGGTGTACAAAAGAATTGAAACCTACTTAGTTTGAAGATACAATCACGAACCTCAACTGTGAAAAGAATCACTTACCCCAAAGGCAGGAAGTACCCAAAGTCTTCTTGGAAGACAACATCAGAGGAAATGGTGTCCATCTGGAGTCAGATTCAGGCAGATGTGAGGAAAGCATCCTTTCTTTGATGTGAGGTTGTTCAATATTGGAACGAAGTTCTAGAAGGTCAAAGCCTTTACGGTCTCTTTGTGGTGGGAGGGACTCTCCTCTCTCAGATAAAACCCACTCCTCTACAGCTGGTAGTCAAGGGCTGTGAAGAGAGGCAGGAGGAGATTATTAGACCTTTAGCCCCAAATTACACTCTAGTCCTAAATACCACCTTGAACTCTCCCTCCTGCCTGCTCAGGAGGTTCAGACTCTGATTTTACCTAAGGAGACTGGCAGGTATTGTTCTAGATATTCCTACTTCAAGATGGAGGCGTAAGTAGACACACTGTGCCTCCTCGCACAACCAAAAGAAGGACAACAAATTTAAAAACAACCAGAACTACCAGAAAATTGAACTGTATGGAAGTCCAACAACCCAGGAGTTAAAGCAGAAACACTCACCCAGACCAGCAGGAGGGGCGGAGAAGACTCATGGCAAGGTGGCAGCTGGAGGACTGGGTGGTCCCACATTCATGTGCAGATAAACTGGGAGGAACAACCAGGAGTAAGACCCACAACCCAGGGCTCCAGAGGGGAAATAAAGCCTCAAACCTCTGATTGAAAACACCTGTGGGGGTTGAGGCAGAGGGAGAAACTCCCAGCCTCACAGGAGAGTCCGTTGGAGAGACCCACGGGGTCCTAGAATGTACACAGACCACCCACCCGGAAATCAGCACTAGAAGAGCCCAATTTGCTTGTGGGCAGCAGGGAAAGTGACTGAAAGACAGCAGAGAGCTGAACAAGCAGCATTGTTCCCTCTCAGATCCTCCCCCACAAATAGCGTCACAACGCAGTGACGTGGGTTGCCCCGCCCTGGTGAACACCTAGGGCTCCGCCCCTTACTATGTAACAGGCACGCTGACACAAAAAACAATGGCCCAAATGAGAGAACAGATCAAAGCTCCAGAAAAAATACAACTAAGTGATGAGGAGATAGCCAACCTATCAGATGCACAGTTCAAAACACTGGTAATCAGGATGCTCACAGAAATGGTTGAGTATGGTCACAAAAGAGAAGAAAAAGTGAGGGTTATGAAAAGTGAAATAAAGGAAAATGTACAGGGAACCAACAGTGATGGGAAGGAGATTGGGACTCCAATCAACAGTGTGGACCAGAAGGAAGAAATAAACAGTCATCCAGAACAGAATAAAGAAACAAGAATTCAAAAAAAATGAGGAGAGGCTTAGGAACCTCCAGGACAACTTTAAACATTCCAACAACCAAATCATAGGGATGCCAGAAGGAGAAGACGAAGAGCAAGAAATTGAAAATTTATTTGAAAACATAATGAAGGAGAATTTTCCCAATCTGACAAAGCAAATAGACTTTCAGGAAGTCCAGAAAGCTAGGAGAGTCCCAAAGAAGTTGGACTCAAGGAGGAACACACCAAGGCACATCATAATAACATTACCCAAAATTAAAGACAAGGAAAGAATCTTAAAAGCAGCAAGAGAAAATGAGACAGTTACCAGAAAGGAATTCCTATAACATTATCAGTTGATTTCTCAAAAGAAACCTTGCAGGCAAGAAGGGACTGGAAAGAAGTATTTCAAGTCATGAAAGGCAAGGACCTACATCCAAGATTATCTATCCAGCAAAGCTATCATTCAGAATGGGAGGGCAGATAAAGTGCTTCCCAGAGAAGGTCAGTTCAAGGAGTTCATCATCACCCAGCACTTATTATATGAAATGTGAAAGGTACTTACCTATGAAAAAGAAGATAAAAAATATGAACAATAAAATAACAAACTCACAACTATCAACAATAGAACCTAAAAAAACAAAAACAAAAACAAACTAAGCAAACAACTAGAACAGGAACAGAATCACAGAAATGGAGATCACATGGACGGTTATCAGCAGGGGAATGGGAGGGGGGAGGGGGGAAAAGGTACAGGGAATAAGAAGCATAAATGGTAGGTACAAAATAGACAGGAGGAGGTTTAGAATAGTATGGAAAATGGAGAAGCCAAAATACTTTTATCTGTGACACATGGATATGAACTAAAGGTGGGGTGGGAGGGAATGCGGATGAGAGGGAGTGTGCAGGGCAGAGGGGAATAAGGGAGGGGTAATGGGACAACTGTAAGAGCATAATTGATAAAACACATTTACAAAAAGAGGGAGGCAGTTTGTACTGAATAATTGCTAGTTACTCCAACCATCGAAAGCAGTGCCCTGGGCACCTGCTTGTGATAGGCTGTATGCCTAACAGTCTCTGTTCTGGTGCTTCCTGAGGGTTCAGCTTGTATTTCAGAAAACAAAATTGTAGTCAGAAGTGTCATTGAGGGAGTTTCTACTAATGATAAAAGGTTGAACTGAATGTTGTCCCCCACCTGAAATCGGATAATTCATGACATTTGTACAGAATACTGTTAAGAAGCAGATAAACACACTTTTGTAGGATGATAGTATTTAAAGTGAATTTACCGTTTTTAGAAAAAGTGAGAGGAAAAGGCCATATTTGGGAAAATGACTTACAACCTTTCTTTTTGCCAAACTAGACGATAATCTTTCCACGTTAGTCCTATGCCATGAGCCAAACCACAATTAGGCTCCGTGTAAATGGTGAAATGGTAATCCGTAAGAATGTAAGTTCATACTTGCAGAGCATTTTTACTTTGAATTGTCCAGAGTTTGGACACTGTTGTCATCATCATCATCGTCGAGAATTTTACTGATCTCACGATTGTCAGAGGTGTTTGAAAGACAGTCTCTGAGTCAGTGCAGTTTACCTGAAAAAGACGGAAACTTCTACACCAAAACTGGGTGGCAGATATGAGTTCTGTTTGGAAAAAGCCCAGAAGGGTTTGCACGACTTCAGTGGAACCTGGCAGCCAAGGAGCGTGGACTGGAATGCACATGCGTGAACAATGACGACTTCACTGGACTAGTCAGTGGGGGTGGTAGGTGCCGTTGAGTGAGCGTGTGTGCTGTGTGGCCGTCACATTCAAAATGACTGAGCGAGTAGAGCAACAAATCTGCCTCAAATTTTGCATTAAGCTTGAGCATTCCTCCATGGAAACTATATTCAGATGATTCAGAAGGCCGCAGCCATGGGCAGCTGGTGATTGGCAGCTTCATCACAGCAACATGCCCACTCATGCATCACATCTCGGGCAGTGTTTTTGATGAAGCATCAAATCACCCAGGTGACTCAGCCCCCCTACAGCCCAGACTTGGTGCCCTGTGACTCCTGGCTTTTCCCCAAACTAAAATCATCTTTGAAAGGGAAGAGATTTCAGACTGTTGATGAGATTCAGGAAAATATGACAGGGCAGCTGATGGCAATTGGGAGAACTGTGTAAGGTCCCCAAGTGCCTATTTGAAGGGGACTGAGGTGTCCTTGTCCTATGTACAGTATTTCTTGTTTCTTCTTCAGTAACTGTCTCTATTTTTTATAGTATGTGGTTGGATACCTTCTGGACAGACCTCGTATGTCTGAAGGGTAATAGCAAAGTTCCTATAGCTATACAAATTTATTTCATTTATTTATTCAATTCATTATTCTTGAAAATGCTTGCATTTCTTTTTTTCCCTTTTATTTTTGCTTATTTTTCTTGATGAAAAAATATAGTTTTGGAAATCAGAAGTTTTCAGAATGCAAAAGGACCACGAGTATCTGCGTGACTGTCCGTTTATACCTCCTCTTAGAAAGGAGAGCACCTTCCAAGTCATTTTCTACCTGCGTCCTCAGACATGTATCCGGGGAAGACAGCAGCTAATTCCAAGAAAAAGTAGACCTCACTCAGGGAACACAGAGAAGAATCAGGCACATCCATTTACTTGTTCCTTTGACCTAATCGATAAAGTGGCATTTTCTTCCTGAGGCGAAAATGAAATTGGCCTCACTCTGACGTAATGTTTACATTCAGTGATTGTGGGAATGATACTGAGGATATCCTTCGCTTGTCTGTGTTTTGCAAAGAATGCCATTAACTTACTGTGAGGTCATGTTTGTGAAACATTTTTTTTTCAGGCATGTGAAGTGACCTGTGAGACAGGGGACTGCAGACAACAGGAATTCAGGGACCGGGCTGGAAACTGCGCCCTCTGCAAGCAGTGCGGGCCGGGCATGGAGTTGTCCAAGGTGCGGTGCGCTCTCGGAGGCGGCAGATCTGTGCCTGTTCCGTGTGTTCTTTTTCGCTGAATTCTCTTCGTTAATTACTAGTGAAGATCTGGACACAGGACAGCATTCTTGGTTCACTGGGTCACTTTAGCCAAATATCACACAATTCCCTTTTCAATACTTTTGTCTATGCGTGCCTTACCGAGATAAAGGAAATAGGTTCTAATAACCAGAATTCAAAAAATGTTACCATTTTAGGTAACTTAGTGCTTATCATATTTTATTGAAAGAATGGAAGTGTTAAGGTTTATTTGCATTAATTAAAAAGATCTATAGTCGAAAAATCAAGCATTGATAATAGAAAGTGGTGATGCCGCCATTCACTGAGACTTCTTTTTTGTAAATGAGCGTTACCATGGCTAGTCAAGAAGCAAAGCTCCATAGAGTCTGCACCAAGGAAGCTCTGAGAGAGCCGTTCTTCTCCAAACCGGGGGTTTGGGCGCTTCTTTGACGATGTGAGGACTATCTGTCTCCCCTCCTGAGTGGATGTTACTCCCAGGGTCATTTTAATGACTATTTGTTAAGACACTGTGTTCTAGCATACTTCCGAGTCTTGGATGTTCTCGGGTCTCTTCTTTTTTGTGAGCATGCTCAGAGCTATACATCAATTTGCTTTATTTTCTGTCCTTTTGAAGATGTTACTAGTTGTGGAGAATTGATGTGTCATTTTTTGTTGTTCTAAATAAAGCATCAAAGCCTTCCTGTTAGAGAAGGAACAAAAGATTCTTCTTTTTCTTTAAAGTGACGTTTGAAAGAGAAGTCCTTTGCCCCTACAGACTGCCCTTATTTAAAGTTGAGCCTTGTCATTCATAGATTTTTGATCAATGATCTACAAACAGCAGGAAACTAAGATTTCTGCATTCCACAGGTAATTCCTGGCTAGGGCCTCTCTCTGGTTGTTGTGTTAAATCAGGGGTGGCTTTCAGTGCCCTGGGCTATCCCTTTGGGTTGACGCTGGCTGACCTGTGAACTCTGTGTGATGTCTAGTTAAGGAGCATCTCAGCTTGGTGTTTGAATCTGTGGATTGCATTTTCAGACAAAGGTTTTGCTGTGTGAGAGGATCTGCCTGTCTAGGATTAGTGAACAAAGTGGTTAAGAATGCAGTAGTGCCTACGAGGCAAATAGACCACGAAGTTTCTCCCCAATCTCTGTGAAAATCTGAAGGAGACTTTACCGATGAGTAATGCCAAGATGGGTGAATCACTTCTAAGAAGTTGCTCCCTAACCTTCCTCCTTTGAATCCAGAGACTATAACCTCAAAATAATTTCTGGAGAATCAAACTAGAGGATGAAGGTACTATTGGCTCTAATATTTTTTTTATCTAAAAGAAAAATCTCTCTCCCGCGATGATCCAGTAGCAGTTTCCATCTCTCGCGGTGCTCCCTGGGTATCAGGAAGAAACACTTTTCTCTAGGTAACGGCTTTCCCTGAGCATCGCAACAGCTGTCCAACCCCGCTCCATTGGAAGCAGCCGGAGGGAAGCAATCCCAATAACTCTTCTGTATGCACTTATTTTATTCATTTTCACTTCAATGTTTATTATCATTTTCTTCACTCAAAGAAAAGACCAGGATGACCTGAGTGAGAACCAAAAGTGGAAGTCAGGGTGTCACAGGAACATTAATTAGGTTGTCAACCCCCAGTCGGATGCACAGATGTTACAGGTGTCCCCTGTGTCCCCATGTGCCCCGAGGTGCCAGTGTGGAGGGCAGGTGACCTGCTCCCTCAGCCGGTGTCCTTGCTGTCCACACAGGGTGCCAGCTGTGGCAGACACAGAGCACAGCTTTGCTACAGGAGGGGAAGACTCAGTCAACCTCAGATAGTTTCTGGGGGGGGGGGGGAGTGACACTTAAATCTAGTGATATCGAAGTCGCCAACTTTGTGTGTGTTATAAATAGCACATTTCAGCAGGTCTTTTATCCTGGTTTAGTCTCAGCAAACAGCACTGAGCCCTGCCCAGTGTGCGGAGCAGACCATTAGAGAGGCAAAGGGGCATGCCGGTGGAAGTATAAACACATTTCTACCTCCAGTTACCCAGTCCCGGCAAAGAGCTGGAGTGTTTTGGAGCAGTTACTTTGGGCCTAAAACGTGCAAACTGTCCGCTCCTAGATTTTCAGTTTCTTCTTTTTGGGCTGCCTTTATTAAGCTTCTAGCAATAACATATATCTTTCACAGGAGAGAAAAGTAAGTTTTGACTATATTAAGATCAGATAAATTAACAAACACATTTAACTGGTTAACTATCACTTTCCGCTTTACAAATCAAGGGAAAATGTAGTCTTTTGACTAAGACTCAACTTTTTATCAATTGCCAGATGACTACATTGATAAATAATCCAGTTGCTTTTTTCTTGGAATACTAAATATAATAATATATATTATTCCACTCCCTATTCAAGACCTAGTGAAGGGTGTGGCTTGTGCCACCAAGGAACTGCAGTGGTCTTTTTCCCCTCCCCGTTTCTGAGGCAAAAACTACAAACCGCTGCTCACCCCGCCCCCTAAGACGTGCGTGCTGGGCCCGAGAGTCAGGCAGCCATCCCTCCGGCCCAGGGGAACGAGCACGCGGGTGGGTGAGAGAGGGTGGGTTTTGCTTCCCCGAGGTGACCACACCGGACTTACACTTCTTGCTGCTTAAACTTGGCCCAGCGGCGGCCCCGCCCCCTCACAGAGGATCAGTGCCAACAACGTGCTTTTACCACGCCTGCCTCCCTCCCCGCAGCAAAGCAGGAAAGTTGTTTTTGCGTGAACCTCTCGAAACAGAGTGCAAGTCTCTGGCACGCTTTTCAAAGTAAGCTTTTCCAACCAATTATTGGGGTGACTTTAGTTAATGCGAGAAAATGAATTCTTGTAAACAATGGCATACTTCTCTCCACGCAGATGCCTGGCTGGCCGCAGAGTTTCAAAGACATCCACTTTTTTGGAAAACTGTGTTTATCCGTATGAAGACAGTCTCTCTCTCTCACACACACACACAATAATGAAATTTGCAAGCATAAAAAAGGTTCATTTTTGCGACTTAATTACAGTGTTGCTCACTTTATTTATGTTTAATTACACCTACTCGAGCCCTGTGATGCTTGGCAGATATTAACACGCTCTAGCTTGTACTTTTTTCTTTAAAAAACTCAGCTAAAGATTTTCATAACTGAAAGTTGGGGGGAAATGTGTCTTTGGTGTTGCTTTATAGAAGGAAATTTAAAAAGCTGATTTCCAAAGTCAGCCACAGAAGCCGGATTTGTCATTTCCATTCGCGTGCCTCGGGTTTTCTCCACAAGTTACTTCTCCTTTGTCCAGACTTGTGCAGAGCTTGTGCAGTCCAGAGAACCAAAGTCCATCATTTTTTGGCTGTACGAATAACCAGTGCTCTCGACCCGAGGCCCCAGCTCGTGTTTCCTGGACAGTGGACCCACCGCCGTGAGGGCCCTGCGGCCGCAGGAGCCAACCGCTCCTCGGAAGTGCAGGTGTGGGTGGGTCCGCTGGCGTTTGTTTCTCTGCCATGCTGGGTTCACAGAGACAGGAAAGGGGGAAAGGGACTTGAGGACTGTTTATTTGGGGTCATTTTGCTGCTGCAAAGCCACCCAGTGTGGCTGAAAAAAATGGAGCAGAGTGATGGAGCCACTGCTGTCGCCTGCCGAGGTGCAGGTGGGGGTGGGGGGGAAGCAGCCCTGTCCTGCCTTGAACCACCGAAGGAAGGCTGTTCACCCCCACCCCACGTAGACTCCCAGCCCAGCCCACCCCACCGCACCAGCCCGGGAGGGTCTCACCAAGTGGGAGGCATACTTGTGGACTTCCCACGGTTTCGTCCCCTGGAATAGATAAAAATGACGACTTTAGGAAGTACTGCCCTAAACAACACCCATCCGCTCCCTTGTTCATCAAGTCCGTGCTACCCCCAGCCCGTTGGGCGCCAAGGGAAACGGTGCCCAGCGCGCGGGGCGGGAGGGCGCCTGGACTCGGGCCCTTGGCCTAGGTGTAGCGGGGGCGCAGTGGGGCTCGCAGGAGGGGGAGGCCTGGCTCTGCCGCCCGCACAGCTCGGCCAAGGAGGGGCGGGTGTCAGTGCGTGGAAAATTCTGAGAGGAAACGTCAGGAGTCGGGGGTTCTGGCTAAAGCCCAGCTAACGGTGAACACGGCGAGCAGACATCCCCCGAGGACGTGGAGGACCAGGAGCCCTGTCACATGTTGAGGGTGCGGCCTCTGGCTCCCCGACTCAGTGCGGTGTTCCTGAAACTGGATTCCCAGAGAGTGCCCAGAGGGGCCCAGGGAGGGCTCAGGGGCCCGGCTGCGGCCTGATCCCACAAAGGCTGCTCCTCAGCAGCAGGTGCTGGGAGGGGCTCTGCGGAAAGAGCGGCGGAGGGAGGTGCCCAGTGCGAAGGGCTGTTAACGTGTGCTGTGATTTTCAGAAGTAGAGATCCTACAGAAGTGCTTTTTTCTAAATTGCACTTAAAAACACTCATGTATCTATTAGTAAAAAGGTGTTCTCAGGGATTCAGGGAAGGTGCGTCCCTCCAGCTTCGAAGGAGGTGGGAGCTAATTTCAGAAATAAGGGCTGTAGGGTGGGTTCCTTGACAGTCTAGGTACATCGGGATGGCAGACCATGCTCCCGAAGAACAAAACACACGCAGCTTTTTCTGAGGCCCAGGCCCATGAGTGACTTACTCTCCCCCTACCCTCCTCATCCTCCCTCCCCAAACACACGCACGCCCCACAAAGCCCTTCTTCGCATGAAAGGAGGGCAGGGAGAACCCTGGTGCAACCTGGAAAGTGTCAGAAAGCAGGACAGAGGTTAAAGCAATAACAGCAAATTTTATCCAGGAACTATTGCTGTGGGGGAAAAGAGACCTCAGGCAGAACCAGGCTCAGCTCCAAACACAACGTGGACGTGGGGTGGGGGTGTAACCAAGGGGCAGGGGCAGGGACAGGGTCATGGGACGGAACTATGCAGGGAAACCTCAGAGCAAAGGGCTCTCCAGCCGAATGGACTCAACAGGGCTCTCGCTGAGGGCAAGCCGGGGATCAGACAGCACCGGGGGGGTGGTCCATGGGGAAACTGGATCAGATATTGAGGGTAAGCCGTGGGGGTGGGGGGCAGGGGTAGATTCCAAAGAGCTAAGCTGACTTCACAGGATTTTTAGACAGCTGGCCTCGGAAGGACCAAGCCTAAGAACAGGGCCTCGTTGGAAATGGCTCAGAGGCACCTGCAGAGCTCAGTCAAGGAGGCCGTTGGTCAGAAGGCTAAGCCCAAACGCAGCCCCGCCAGCTTCCCCTCCCCTTCCCTCAGGAACCCGTGTCTTGTCACCAGAACCCGCTCCTGCCTTTTCTTCCACTCCCAAGTGCAGCAGGATAGCTGGCCACAGACAGTGATGCGCCGAAGGCGGTGACCCCTCTCTGCTCAAAAGTAATGGGAGAGAAAACCCCAAAGACTTGATACTCCTTTCTTCTAGTGCACACTTTAATTCTCGGGGTGGGGATTGAAACATAAAAAAGTAAAAAATAGATAAAGTTCCTGGCATAGAGTGGGCACCCAATAATGTTAGCACTCATTGCCAATGTTTCGTAAGAAGCAGGATCGTACCTCTTGTTCTGTATTACAGCGTATTTTTGGAACAATCATGAATGCACATTGCCTCATTCTTTCCACGGCGGCTTTATAATGGCACTATATGATCTGCTACACCAGTGACTTGTCTGAACTCACAGGGTCGTAGCGTGGGTCAAAGGGCCCCTGGAGAACAGTCCACCCTTGGAGAACAGCCCTGGGTTCCGACACCCACTTCCAGGGACACCGAAGACTTTCAGTACCGCAGTCCCACCCAAACAAGAAGTAGTGTTGTTTTTAAGGGATATGTAAGAATCTTCCTACTCTCAGACAATGTTAAGCTGCTAAACATTTCAGGGCACTGTCTACTGGGTAGACTTCTAGACTTGCAGGCTTCTGAAATATCTTATGACTTATCGTCACTTTCTTAAAATACCACTGTTGATACCAAAGTACTTCTTTTTCTGCCTTGATAAGTGAATAATGAACATTCATCAACTTTAGTCTGAACATTCCCCCAACTTCAGTCTCTGAACAGTCACAGGACTGGCTTAATTAGAACGGAGGGGAGTGCCGTCATTCTGCCATCCATGGCAACAATGCAGCGGTGCGGGGCCTTTGTTATTCAAATGCTCACAGCTCCTTGAATAAAGTGGATGACTAAGTATACTTGTCATAGTAAGAGAGATGATTAGCAGTGGGGGACACGTAGGCAATTGCTCAGAGAGCTGCCTTTGTCCCCTGGGAGGCCAGCCCTCAGTAATTATCAGAGCGGGTCTTCATTTCAGGCTGGCCTCTTTCCCTTTTTCACGCCTGCAGTGTCTGAATCACTTTCTCCCGCCCGTTGATCCCGGCAGGAATGTGGCTTTGGCTACGGGGAGGATGCTCAGTGTGTGACCTGCCGGCCACACAGGTTCAAGGACGACTGGGGCTTTCAGAAGTGCAAGCCGTGCCTGGACTGCGCAGCGGTGAACCGCTTCCAGAAGGCCAACTGCTCCGCCACCAGCGATGCCGCCTGCGGGGACTGCTTGCCGGGGTAAGCTGGACGGTTTCTTTTCCTCAACATTTTTCAATTGTTTTTAAACAGGCACTTTTCTTGGCCTTTCCCAGCTGCAGATGCGCACTGCCGTGAACCTGAACGCCCTGGCTGAGTGAGTGGTCACGACTGTGCGTCTCCGCAGTCACCACTGGGTCCTCCGTGCCCGGGCACGGCCAGGCGCTGGTTATAAGTAAAGTGAATGAGCTATCAAGGGTTAGTGTCGCAGAGCTCCACAGTCCCTATGAGTCAGTAAAAAACACGGAGAAAAGGGAAACACGTGGCCTGCGATCCGAGGGCTCACCCTCCTTGGGGATCAGAGACATGGAGACCGCAACCCTTCAGCCCTGTCCGTGAGGCTGGCTTGCGGCGGAGCTAGGCATTGCTCAGGTCGATAGCGAAGATGCCCATGCACGCGGAGCTTCTATCCTAATTAGGTTTTTTAAAAAAATACCTAAGCAGTAAATATTATAGAAGTAAATTGTGCAACAAGGCAGATGATGATGATGCCTACGGAAAACAAGAAAGCCTAGCGCAGCAAGGGGAGGCGGCCGCCTGAGGGCCGGAGGGACAGGGTACAGTCCTAAAGCGCAGGCAGTACTGAAGGGGCATCTGAGCAAGGACTTGCAGCGGGAAGGCTGCAGCCCAGCCGCGTGTGGGAAAGAGCACTGTCCACACTGGGTGTGCGCGAGACGGGCCCTGGGGTGGCTGTGCACCTGGCATTTCTTAAGAAGCTGCCAGGAGGCCAGGGTATCTTCAGGAGGAGGGAAGAGCCCAGCAGAAATAGGGAGGGTGGATGGGAGTGGGCCCATGTGAAAGGGGAAAACCTTAACGGTGGCCGTTGAAAAGACCTTGGAGAGGACTGGACGTGCACCTGAGGTTGAATGGAGGTGGGGCAGGCAGGGCCCAGGTGGAGGGATTTTGAAGTCTGCAGTTTCCTGGCCAGGTAAGCATTGGATAGGTATGCCAGGTAACACGGGCTGGTGGGGCCAGGCCCTGGATACAGTGTGGGGTTTGGGGTGGTGATGTGCCAGGGAGTGAGAGGCGTTGCTGCCGGAGGAGAGACAAAGCGGAGCATCAGGATGCTGTCACGGGTGCACGGTGCGGCCCGCGTTACCAGCCAGAGACAGGCCGTGAGGAGCCGGGATTCCTGGCACTGTGGGAGGCAGGCTCTGTTGCAGAAGCAAAACCACCAGAAAGAGCAGCCAGGAGCAGCAAACATGTATTATCTGTAAAGTGCTGGGCACCTGGCTGAGTGCTTTAGGTGAGTTATGCTCCATAATGTCCACAGTGCCTTAGAAATGAAAGAGAGTCCTGTACAGGTTGAGGGCTTTTCAGGCACGGTCACTTAGCCAGTGTGTGCCAAGCGGGGGGCCACATGCAGGAGCCGAGCCCACTGCGGAGGAGGGGCTGTCCCTGGGCTCGGCTGGAGCATGCCCACAGCACCCGGGCGCTCTTGACCAAATGGCACAGGATCCTTCTGGGGCTCCTGCTGAGGTCAGAGGGCGCGATAAAGCCTGAACCTGAAAGGCCGAAGGAGGTTAGGAAAGTGCCCGAGGGTCAGGCATGGCTGTAGGCAACGGGCCCCGACAGGTGCGAGAAGCCCAGTCTAACACCCAGAGCAGCTGAATAGACACTAGCCGCACTGGGTTACTCACTATGAACATCTTTCCCACTTCAAAGGGTGAAAATGAAAGACAACCCGCAGAATTAGAGAAATTATTCATAAATTAGGTATGTCATAAGGGGCTGTCTCATCTAGACTATGTAAAGGACTCTTGCAACTCAGTAATACAAAGGCAAATGGCCCAACTAAAATATGGGCAAAGGATTTGTTTGATTAGACATTTCTCCAAAGAAGATATACAAATGCGCAACAAACACATGAAAAAATAAGCACATGAGAAAATGCTCAGCGTTATTAGCCATCAAGGAAATGCAAATTAAAATTGCACACCGCACACCCGCGAGGAGGGCTGTTTTGGACAGCGTGAACGATAACCAGTGTTGGCGAGGATGCAGAGGGACTGGAACCCTCATGTGCGGGTGGAGGGGTGCAGAGTGGTGCAGCCACTCGGCAAAGTCTGGCAGTTCCTCAGCAAGTTCGACACAGTTGCTGTGTGGTCCAGCAGCTCTGCTCTTAGATGCACAGCCAAGGTGGTTGAAAACACATCAACCAGCATTCACAGCAGCGTTACTCATGTTAGTCAAGAGTAGAAACTACCCAGATAGATGTCCATCCCCTGACGACTGGGTAAGCAAAGTGGAGTGCATTCAAACATCGGAGTTCTATTCAGTAATAAAAAGAAATGAATTGCTGGCTACAACAAAGATGACGCCAGGAAACGTTAACTGAAAGAAGCCCCTCCCAAAAGACCACCTATTATATGATCGTGTTGCCTGAAATATCCAGAAGAGGCAAACTTATAAAGACAGAAAGTAAGTTAGTGGTTGTCCAGGGCTGGTGGTAGTGGAGGAGGGTCGAAAGCATGGTGTGGGGGTGGGGACAAAGTAGTGTTCTAAATCTCCGAAGACCTCGATACCCGTGCACATCATTCCCCAGAGGTTTGACCTTTGCCTAGCAGAGTAACACACAGTAAACATCTGACACATTTTTATTGTTCCTGGTGTCCAGTTTGGATAAAAGCACGTCTCTGCGTGTCTGCTCTCTTCATCTGGGGAGCAAGGAGAAGAGGGGGCCCACGAGAGATCATGCCCACCTTCGGCCTGACTTAAGGGACAAGGGCTGAGCAGGCAGTGCCCAGAGAGAATGGGGGAAGCACAGGCCCCAAGGGCTCGGCGTTCATGAAGAAGGTGCGCAGGAGGGCGCTGCCTGGGTATGAGAGGGTCCCGTCTCCCCGGGAGCACGTTGGTCATCTGTGGCCATCTGAACCCAGGCTTTCGCTTCCAGTGTTTGCTTCTTTAAGCTTAGATGCAGGCAAGCCAGAAATGAATAGACATTTGAATGATGCTTCGTAGTTTGTTTATATGATTAGTCTAAAATTACATCCTTCCTAAGCCAACATGAATGTATGTGTGAGGCGGGCAAGAATTATTTAGTGACTTCACCCAGGTTTTCTGGAGTGCTTGAAAAGTGCCCATCCAGCTTGGCCTGTGATTTGCAAATACTCTCTCCCGTATTGCAGGTCGCCCTTCATGTTGGTTGTACCTTTCATGTTTAATCCCAGGAGGAATCATTACTTTATTATAATTTAAAACTAACTTTGGCAGGACTTACTTTTTTAACGCACTTTAGTAAGGTAGGATTGACATGTGAAAGCTGTACATATTTAATGTGTACAGCTCAGTGAGTTTGGGGTGAGTATACACGGATGGGGTCCTCTGATGCCCAAGTGTTAAGTTCGATGGAGTCCAACTTGTCTTTTCTCTTCTTTCCTTTCCTTTTCCTTCCTTTTCTTTCTTTTTCTTGCTCCCTGTTTCATATATGCCTTTTGGTGTCATAGCCAAGAAATTATTGCCAAATTCAATGTCATTAAGCTTTTCTCCTATGTTTTCTTCCAGGAATTTCATAGTTTTGCGTCTTTCATTTAATTTGTTTTGAATTCACTCTTGTATATGATGTAAGATAAGGAGCCAAATTCATTCTTTCGCATGTGGATATCTAGTTTTCTCCGGACTGTTTGTTGAAGAGCTTGTCCTATCCCCATTACGTGGTCTTTGCTTCCTGGTCAAAGATCGTTTGGCCATACCCACGAGGGTTTGTTTCTAGGTTCTTTGTTCTGTTCATTGCTTCCCAGGTGTCTCTTTATGCCAGAACCACATCGCGTTGATTAGTTGGAGCTTCGCAATATTTAGATATCATGAAGTGTGAATATCCCAACTGTGTTCTTTGATTTTGATTTTATAAATTCCAAAATAAATATCTTTAATTACTCATCGTATTAAAATCATTTGAACATTCATAGTCTAATGAAAGTGGAACATTGAGCACATAAGGAAGGTATTGGGCATTTGAGGTAACTGACTTAGTTTCAAATGTAAATTTTGCTTCAATCATGCATTATACAGATTTGTTGCTACATTATCCAAATTCACAAAATAATTGCATCTGCCTGTCCTGTACAGACTTGGTCTGTAAACGTAATCTCCATATCACTAATTTTGTCATAGAGAAGAAGCTGGTAGTTTTCTCTATGAAAGAAAATTGCTTGAATTCTCACCATTGAGAAATCACCACTTTAATATTTGATATATATTATTTTTCTATTTTTTAGTGCAGATATATACATATAAATCTTTAGTGAATTGGCAAGTCTGAATCTATAACAAAGTGTATTTGTATAAAATGGAATTATGTCATTCACACTTTTTTCACTTAATGATATTTTATAAGGTAAAAAAATCACGCACGATAGGTGTGCATCATCGTTTCTGAAGCCCACCTAGTGCTCTCTGCCTGGGCTCCCCCGTAGTTGGCTGTATCTACTGTTGCATATTGAGATTGTGCCTGATTGGCTTTTCCTCTTTTATAAACAAAACTGTGATTACATTCTTATATGTACAGTCTCACCCACCTGGTTATTTCTTTAGGATACATGTCAAAAAATGAAGTTATTGGGTAAAGGGTGTAAATAAACTATTTTATTGAGTTCTGATGACATGCTGCTAAATTCCCTCCTCCAGGTGGCAATTCATATTCCCACTGGCAATATATACTGCTCGTGTGTACATTTTCTCAACTTTCTAAGTAAAAATGGTATATTTTCATCACAATTTATATTTACTTGTTTAGTAATAAAGTTAAACATTTTGAAGTTAAATTTAAACAATTTAATGGTGTCATTCTTTTTAGTTTTAATTATGAAAATTAAAAATTATGAAATGTTATTCTTTGGGGAATTAGTGCTTTTTGCCTGTTTTTTCCTTTTATCATCATGATTTTTAAGTTTCATGTTATAGACTTAGGCGTAGAAAGTGCTGTGCCCCGAACTATTTTTCTGTTTTCTTTGGCCCGTTCACTAGGTTGGTGATGCTCTGTTTGCTTTTGCTCGTCAGCTGTCTTTAATGCTCTGTGTGTGCATGTGCTTTCAAAGTGGTTACTCTCTTCCATTCTCGCTCCTGCGTCTCTTGTGCTGCCTAGAGAGATGTCCCCCTATCAAAATTATGTAAGCATCTCCCTACATTTTTCCATTGCTTTTATGGGTTGCTTGGCTATTTTGGTCCCTGAATTTCAAATGCTAAGACCTAGCACTTTATTTAGAAGGTGTTTGATCCTTTAAATTGATTTCAGAGTCCCTCACCAGCACCCCTCCCCCAAATATAAAAAAAAAGGGAGGCTTAAGTAACACCTACAAAGTTAGGGTTAGTGGCAGTGGTATTTTTTAAATGTTCCCTGTGTGCCCAGATGCCGCCACAGTGAAGGCTTGGGGGCCTTTTTTTAAAAACAATAGAGCTGGTAAAGGAGACTGCCAGTAATTTATGTAATCTCTTCATGGTGGCCGTGAGCTTAGGTGACAGAGCTAACGAGGATCATTTTCCTTTCTCTCCTAGATTTTACAGGAAGACAAAACTTGTTGGTTTTCAAGACATGGAGTGTGTACCTTGTGGAGACCCTCCTCCGCCGTACGAGCCACACTGTGAGTGAACGCCATACAAACACAGCTGAAGGGCTCTTGGCCTTTTTTTTTTTTTTTTTTAAAAAAAAAAAAAACCTTTGTTCACTTGGCAAATGGAGCGAAATCTCTCTCTACTGTGGGGCTTCTGGTGTACGCTCTTTTACCAAGCTTGGAGCAGGACATAAAGCCCTTTTGTTGTGCCTCAGTCAGCAAACTGGGCCCATTGATGGGAGTCTCACAGTGAAATACGGACATTTCGCGGCTGTGGACTCCACTGAAATGCTTGGCTTTCATTCTAGATGGCACACAGGCTGCTCCAATTAACCAGGTGGTCCAACCCCTAATGCGTCCTGTCTCTGCGCCACGTCCCCACAAGTGCCTGTGTGTCCCTGTCTCAGTCCCCAGACACTGTTCCACGGTGTCTTTTCTGCCGGTCCAGACATATTCCTCTCCGTGAATTGCCTGTCCTAATTAACGTCCTGTCCAGTGGAAATCTCAGCTCACTTCACTTCTTCCTCTATTTCCCTCATTTAACGAATAAGTGAGGAGAGAAACCCATGGTGTACTGGGAATATAACTGTAAATGAGAAAATCGTCATTTTCTATTTATATTAATATTACTCTTTTTGATTATCCCTTTCTCTTAGATATAAAAGGTATTTGTTAAAAGTTTTATGAACCTGCATTGATTATAAGTGGGACTCCTAAGTACGAATCTGGCCAATGACAACCCACAGGTGTTGGGCCAGATGCTGGGCCGGGAAAGAAATCAGCAGGTGGCCCCTGTGCACTCAGCTCATGCTTGTCTTTGCCGAGCAGGGTGTCAGCGAAGCCCCACTGTGCACGGGAAGTCGCAAGTCCCGGCGGAGGGGGCAAGAGGGTTTGGACTCCAAGTGCAGGTCGCTCATGCCTGTCCAGGGCGCGTTAGTAATATCAGTCTGTAGAGGTAGGGGTTGTCTGGATATCATTTTCCAAGCAGTGGATGTGTCCTGTTGTATCTTTTCTCTGACAAAAGCCTCCTCTGAACTAATGGAGAGCTATTGTGTTATTGGAGAGGGTCACATGGTACTTGAGTCTCCCAGAATGCCGTGGAATTTTGCAGTCCATATTATCGTGCCCTTTACCAGAAATGTCTTATTTTTTATTCTTCATTTGAAGTGATAGCAAAGCAAAAAAAAAAAACAAAAAATGCATACTCTAACTTCTATAGAAATGAATTTGACTCTCATTTTATAATATCCAAACATGCACCAGATAATTCACTGCAATTAACGAATGTAATAGTGAATGTCCGTTACCTATTAGTCACCATGGGGAAACAATTTGTTTTACTTAATTTTCTCAATGCCACATCATCAGCCCCCATTTGTCAAGGAGGACGCCGGGCCCAGAGAGGTGACCGACTGGTAATTAGCAGAGACAGTATTCGAACCCAAGTCTACGCTCTGAGGGATGTGCCCTTCCAGCCGCAGTCCGCTGCTCCCCCAAGGGAAGCCGAACCATCTTCTGTCTCCTCTCTCGGCTGGTGTAGTCTACTGTGTGCTGACTTTTTCTTATATTGTTGGCTTTAATGTTCATAATTTAAAGAAAACTCTGAAAATCTAACAGAGAAGATCCTGAAAGAGCCTCTTTATGCTAAGCCACCCATAAAATGACCTGGTCTCTGGCCAGCCACAATGGGCAGCAACCTGGCCACTCCTGTGAGTCAGCTGAACCTTCGTCACGTCCAGAAGGCAGAGTGGGCTCTTCAGCCCCAAGCACCGGGAAAAGATTGAGGACAGGAATCGGTGTGGCCCAGGGTCGAGTTGGAAAGCACTGGGTTAACGTTTCTTTTTTGTTTAATAATCTAGTCATAAGTCTGAGGCATTGGAATTTTTTGCCTTCGGGGATCTGGCTAAGTTTGGACATCATAAATTAGCCTTTAAATGTAGATTTTACATTTAACTTTTAATGTCTCATAAAGCCCTAATTAAGTTATAATTTGAAAAGAAAAATAACTAGTTTAATTTATACGTACAGGTATATTTCTCCATATGGGACACTTTTTAGAAAGCAAAGAAAACTAAATTATCGTTCAAGGTCTGAACTGTAGGGTGCACAGCGAGTCCCCTTCTGAACCATGAAGTGGCGGCCCCGGGTCTCCAGTGGGTGACAACCCTTATCTCTGGGAAGGAACGTCTGCTGCCTCTGGCACAGCCCTGGGAACCCTGCCAGAACATGGCTAATCTCCACGGAGATCTTGACGTTTTGGAGGAAAATTGTGTAAGGCGCCTTATATTTTCACTTCCCCTGCTTCAGGCTTTTCAACTCATTCCTGAAAAACAGCTTCCTCAGTGGTTCTGCCCATGAGGAGCTCGTTTTAGTCAGACTCTTGATTAGCTGTAAGAGTGACGTGCTCACCTGCCTTGAATGTGGGGTTTGTGGCCAGAGACAGGCTGGGGTGAGAGAGGATGGAGCTCCCTGAAGCCCAGGGGCAGCCCTGGAGTCCGGGACCGTGGCCTGCAGCCCGGGGCCCTGCCTCAGTGCTGCTGGCCTGGCCTGCAGGCCTCTCTCTGAGCCTCCTGCATGACTTGAGTCTGGACGTCCCCATCCAAGCCCCCGAAAAACAGGATCTAGTTAGATACCCTTGTCCTATGAGGCAGAGGCTGCCCTGTCTACCTGTGGAACAAACATGTGGGCTCCAGGCACACAGTGCCGGGCAGAGAGACCCGGTCCTCTTCCTCTTGGAGGGGACAGTCTCGTGGAGCTGTTGTCCACTAACTGCTCCGACATCAACAGTGCTCAGAGACAACGCATGCAGAGGGGTGGCGGCCACGGCCTCTTCCTGGGTCTGGGAGGCCCCGTGGTGCTCCGAGGGGGCACGATGGGCAGTGATGTAGGAGCCATCGGAGAGGCCAGAGCCGGATCAGCTGGAGGAGGGAGAGGCGGGAAAGGGGACCAAATGGAGGGTCCAGCGATGTCCAGGGCAATCGGGGCAGTAGCGTGGCTGCAGCATGGGACGCTGTGTGCATGTGGGCCCAGTTGACACTGGAAATGACCTTTCTACCCTGCAGCTCTTTGGTGACATTGCCCAGAACCCTTCTCGTGAGAAATGGGAATGGAAGCCATAGTGAAAGGAAACAAGAAGTTTAGGTGGGGGAGAATGGAGACCCTTCTAGACAACTCTGTTTGCCCGTGGAGGTGACCCGTGGAGTGTGCAGGCAAGGGAGCGTTTTTCTAATTTAGTTTTTCAGGTGTAGACACATCTGCACGTTTTCACGTTGAGAGAACAAACTCACCAGGCACATGAGGTTGGTTGGAGAAGAATCCCGAAGCTCAGGTGTTCGGTTGGCCTCCTCTGGGCTGGCAGATCTTAGACAGGACTGAGGGAGAGTCCAGAGGCGCCCCTGCCACAGCGTGCACTCGGGAATGACTGGCTGCCCGCTGGCCTGCCCTCCTCCAGTGCTGGCTGCCTCTGCCTGCGTCTGCGGCCCCGCCCCGACCAGGTGTGCGCTGTGGAGTTGGGAGTGGCCCTCACGGTGCAGCTGGTGTGGATGTTTGCCTGGCCGGTCCTCCTCTCCAGGGGTGGGTGAGCCATGGAAGACGCCTAGAAAGGGGCTGCAGTGGATTTGTTTGTGCTTCAGACGGCTAGACTGGCAGGCCTACTCAGGCTGAAGTCTTTTTTCTCCGTCCCAGGGTCCAAGGCCGGCCACACGCCCTATGCGCAGCCAGCCTGGGCTTTAGGCTCCCCACCCCTCCAGAGCAGGAAGGATGGGTCACCTCTTTGTCGGCCACTAAGACAGCAAGCCTGTGTGCAGATAGCTGGTGAGGCTCCGGGCCCAGGGCTGGCCATTGCCATCGCTGTGAACTGCAGGTGAATAAAAGGGACCCTGCCTTAGAGATCTGTGCTGCAGGCCTTACTCCTCTTTGTCCCTTCTCTTCCTAGTAATTCGGGCCCATTTAGAGCATTTAAGAGCAACAGACAAAAGCACACAAGAAATTCTAGAACTACATTCTGGCCCCGTCTGATAAGAAATGCAGATTTCGCCTGATTTCTTTTAGCAGTGTTTACTTAATGGGGAACAAACCCCGGGCTTGGAACAAATGGTTTTGAAAAAATTCAAAGCGGGTTTCACCCCCGTCCAGCTTTATTTAAGTGTGTTTAACCTAGATGTTTGCTTTGTTCTTGGGGGCTTTGTAAAACAAGCCCTGCGATTACAAAGAGATAAGGATCAGATAAGCCTCCGTGTGGGGGAGGGGGAAAGGCAGCCCTGCCGGCCTGAGACTGTTGAGGAATTCTACGGGGTTGTCACGCAGGGACCAGCAGGTCCCCCACCAGCAAGTCTCCCAACGCATCACAGGCTTAAAAAACGATCACTTTCCAAAGGGAACGTAACCTGTCCGCTCAGTAATGAATCAAAGTAATTTCACAGTAAATTTTTAAAAGACATATTTGCTCATTCAATATAATTTTTTAAGCTTGGTAGAAAAAAGGAGGGGAGAACACCGTACAACGTCAGAGCATACGAAGCAAAGTACAGCCTTCTGAGGGTTTTCTCTTCCTGCCTATACCACCGATTTTTAAAAACTGATGTAATCGTGCCGTGCGTGTTACCTTGTATCCTTTTCCCACTGGGGGTATACGTTTTTGTTCGCCTACACTAAACATGTTTTAGCGGCGTTGACATTTACCGAGCACAGCGCCGTGCGGGTGTTCGGCCTGCAGAGGTGCGAGGGCTGGCTCTCACCCACTTGCTGCTGCCCCGCCTCTGTGCAGGCGGCTCCCCGAGCCTGCGCACTGGTGAGTGGGTGGGTGCCCGCGGTGCGCCTGTGGGGCCAGAGGTGTTCATGTTTTCTGTCTCTTGACATGCAGTGCTAAATTCTTTCAAAATAAGGCCACCTGGTAAATGCCTCTTTTAAAGAAAACAAAACTAATTTAAAAGGAAATACTTCAGGAGTGTTTTGTGGTCAGTACCGAGATGTCGCCGGTCTTCTGTAGAGGAGGCGGGAGAGGGAGGGGAGAGGAGGGCAAGGTGGAGTACACGTTGACTTACACTGCACCCGAATGACCTAGCCATGGGACCCTGAAGTTCAGAAACCCGTTCCTGCAGGCTGGAGCGTCCAGCGCCCACTGGAGCTGAGCGCAGGCAATGCCTGTGCAAGAGGGCACAGAAGGAAAGCATGGGACCCAGACACAGTGGCCGTTTGCTTTGGGAGAATTATCAGATCTTTGTTGCATCTGGGTATGTCCTTCCGGTCCTGCAGCAGAGCTCTGATGAGCAGGCCGATGCTTAGTGGCCCGGATTTCCAGGGGCTTCCGGGGTCCTCTGCAGGACGGGCCCACAGGGCTGGGATGTCCCAGTCAAGGGTTCTGTGTACCGAAGGTTTTCAAGTCATCCGTGGTCCTCAGGCCACGACTCGAAGTGCCCGTCCAGGGGCCGGCAGCCGTGTCTTGTGCTGGTGGAGCCCGCTCTGGGGGCCCGGAGGAGTGCTGCTCTGTGGCCTGCAGGACTCGGGCAGCAGAAGCGGGGAGCTACCAAAAGACCAGTCTTCACCATAGAGCTCTTTCCTGTTAGACTCTGGTGGGGGTGGGTGGGGAATAAATAGGACGACAGGAGATCAAAGAGAACTTGGCAAAACAGCCCCAGGCTGGTGGCAGGCAGACCAGGAAGCCGGCCCTTCCCAGCGGACCTTTGAAGCAGAGATTCCCTGTTTCACTAACTCACGTGCTGGTGTAGGGTGCTGTCGCCCTCTCTTCCTCCCACTCTCTCTATAGCTCCCTGCTCATCCTTTCTGCCACCCTTTCTTTCTGTCAATATGCATTCTCTTATTGAAAAACAAACGTATTAGTAGTGAAAGGCGGCTCTGTGCAAACGAAAGAAGCAGGTCTTCCTGCGGAAGCCAGGCCCCGGGCAGCCCACTCAGAGGGGTGCCTGTGGGCCCTCCCGTGGAACCCACGGGGCTCTGGCTGGAAGCCTTGCTCTGCCAAACCAAACGGCCCTGGTGCAGGGAAGGGGACGACGGGGAGAAGCTGAGAGAGGCAGAGGGACAGATGCAGCCAGAAGCGGGAGGGCGGCGGGGAGGAGGGGTCAGAAACCAGCAGAAAGCAGCCACGAAAACTCCAAACGCTGTAATTTTGTGCCACTGAGTGTAGAGCAAACCAGCCCATGCGGTCCAATGGCCGACCCGGAGGTTTTTCCCTAATGCCACCGAGCACGGTAATTACAGCTCTCATCATTATTCCGGGCTGGACCAGGGGGTGGGGGGCGATCAGGTTACCCCTGTTGTAGTCTTTTTGAGAAAGCAGAACACTTATAATTTATTTTAGAATTATTTCCATTGAACACAATCTTTTTTTTAAACCTTATTTGCTCATCGAGGTAACCAACTGTTGTCTGAAAATACGTTGGAACAAGTGCGCTGTAAACACCCCGTTTGGGAGGATTGTTTAGTGACTTCAGATATTTTTCTTTGCTTAGCCCTAGTTGCATTAAAGTTATAGAAATAAAAAAATTTTTAAAAGAGTTCCTTAGACTCCTGTGCTCTGCATTCATCCTTTCCGCCCATACAGAGTTGCTCACTCTCTGTAAGCCATTAACTTTGCTCCAAGTGAAGAAACGTGTAAATGCCTGACCCAGTCAGGTGACCGTGTGCCGGGATCTGGAGATGCTCTGGGGGTCCTTGCTCACCTGGGCCGTCCGGGCCGCAGGCTGGCAGGCCAGAGGCTTTGATCGGCCCTCCGAGAACGGTAGCAGTTGATTATTACCTAGTCAGCTATAAATCTAACATCTCTGCCTTTATCTTCAGTCTCTTTTCGACATTTAAAGTCAGTGAGCTGGTTTAAATATTTACTCATGAAGAAACAGGTTGTGGTTTGTTGAAGGCCGTCACTAAATTAAATGAATGTTAGATTAAGTACAGTTTATTTTAAAAATATGGAACCCAGCAGGCCTGTTTCGTTAGGTTGTGGACTTTATCAAATAGAGCAGAGATTTGTGTGTACCCATCAAATGCTCAAAACAAACGTATGTGCAGAAAAGCAACCCAACAGTTTACGCCAAACCCATAGTGGACCTACACAGTTTAAGCTTGGGGATCACACCTTACTTTTTTTTCCCAATGTTTTTTATCCTCACCCGAGGACATTTTTTTTCATTGCTTTTAGAGAGAGGGGATGGGAGAGAGAGAGAAGCATCGATCGGCCGCCTCCCATACATACCTGGACCAGGGACTGTACCCGCAACCTAGGGATGTGCCTTGACCGGGAATCGAACCCCGACTTTTCAGTTACGGCACAATGCTCCAACCAGCTGAGCCACACCGGCCAGGGCAAGATCACTCCTTTTAATACACAGAACATTTATTTATTCTTACGCATTCGAGTGTCGGGGCTCACACTTTGCCAGGAGTCCAGCTCTTGTCCTCTGTGGGCCCATGTTCCAGAGGCGACCAGAATCCAGAGCTGTGGCCAGGGGCGTAGGACCCTTTTGTCTGTAAATACAGAAGCGTGCCTGGTCACTTCTGACCTCAACTACTCAGGAAGGGCACTGAAGGTGAGAAACATGATTCTGAGAAGAAAAGAGAGGACCGTCATCTACTTAATTAAGTATCCAAGAAACATCTTTGCTTGATACATACAGTTATAATTAAAGGGAGAAAGCGCATCTTTTTTTAACTGTTCCAAAATAATCCTTTCCTGTCATTGACATATAATTGACATACAAGGAGACGTACCACTTTAAGTGTACAGTTCAGTGAGTTTTGACAGATGCTACACACCTGTATCCTTATCTCCCCAATGAGGATGGGGAACCTTCCTGTCATCGCCCCCAAAAGGGCAGTCACATCGCGCAATGACTTGGGAGTAGACTCAGAGGGCTCTCCGTCTTATACTAACTCTCTTAAAGATGTAATTTGGACATCTGTCTGTTGTCTCATATTTTTTAAAAAATTATGTATGTGTATCTTAGTGTTTTCTGCCCATGTTTTATTTTCTATCAAGAGACCAAAGGGTTATGGTATTAAATGTTGAAATGTGTCTTTAAATGATTTTCTGCAAAATCTTCAGTATCAAGCTTTAAAAAAAAGTCACTGAAAATCAGTCATTTTTGGAAAACTTTTTAGTGGTCCTAGGAGGTCTGCTTTTCTTCAAAATGAGAAAAATCACTTTTTAAAAGTCATGGGATTGGGCTATTTAACTCAGGAGGCTCCTCAGGGTGTGAATTCTGGCTAGGCCAGATCTCAGCAAGCTGTGTCTGAAGGCCCTTCTCCTGCATGCACATTACCCGCAGGGGGTGGGGCCTCTCGCTGTTCGCTGACCTGTATCTTGAAGGCCTACTGTGAGCGCCGACGTGGGCACCAGGACCCGCAGTGACAAACCCAGACTAGATTCCCAGTGCTCGTGGAGCTGACATCCCGATGCTCCCAAGTGCAGGCGTGTGTGAGATCAGGGGGTCAGGTGAGGCCTGAAGAGGCGAGCCCAGGGCAGGGTCCCCGGGGTGTGGGGAGGAGGGGAGGAAGGAGCCACACACCTAGCAGACGCTGGAGTGCAGTGACTGGGGATGATGGCCTTGGGGGGGGGGGGGTGCGCTGGGGTGGTGGAGGCCCAGTAGGGCTGAAAGCCCTGGAAAGGACTACTAGTCTTTACTCTGAGGGCGATGGAAAATGTGAACTACAGGAATGACAGGATCGGGCTGAAATCTCCCAAAGGTCCTCCGGCTGCCATTGAGATCAGAGTGGAGGGGAGGAAGGGAAGGAGCCGGCAGCAAGTTAGACTCGGTGCTTCTTGCTGATACAGTAAATGGGTGCACTCTGAAGGACAGGCTGTCCACCCTTTTCTCCAACGTTAACTATTGGTTTCATTAATTTAATTTTGTTGAAATGCATTTAACTTATTTTTGTTCCTAATAATATAATATCTGTTGTGTTTTGCTTGTTCTGTGTGATGTCAGAGAAAATTACAGAAGCATAGCATCTGGGGTTTTTTTTCCCCTAAACTCAGGTGATACATAAAACTAGAAGACATTAACCTAAGATGTTACATTGTACCGTAGATTTTACTTCATCATAAATGGTTCCTGTTTCTAGGCCATGGGGACACAGCTAGAGATCTAAAACACAACATCGAGGGGGCTTTCTGACTTCTAGTACAAACTGCCCCCCAAAAGGACACCTTCTCACAATGGTGTCACCTCATCCTCCTCAGACTCACGCGAGCCCGTGCCAGGATGGTGCCTCCCCTCCGTCAGCTTCTTTAACCTTCTCTGTGAAGAGGCTTTGATTTTGAGTCCTGGTCCTAACACCCAGCTTTCAGACGAGTTTTTTTAACTTTTGCCCCAGTTTTTTCATGTACCAAATGAAGATCCTAATGACTTTAAAAAGACGCAGAGCCCTGGCCAGGTGGCTCAGCTGATTGCAGTGCTTCCCACGCACCAAAGGGTTGCGGGCTCCATGCCCAGCTGGGGCGCGTGCGGGAGGCACCAATATGGTTCTCTCTCAGGTCAGTGTCTCTCTCTCCCCCCTCCTCTCTCTCTAAAACCAGTGAGCATGCTTTCGGGTGAGGATAAAGACAAAAGAGGAGTAGAGCTTTGGTTGAATTCTGCATCTGCTTTGTCTTCCAGACCTCCAGAAAAGTGTGTTCTTGCCGACCTCACCCAGAGTTTTGTCCTTCACCATAAGCTCTGTCACCTGTAAAACCGGAAGTGATGAGCGCTGTATGGAGTCTTCGGGAACAGGAGATAGGGAGAGCCCCAGTGGAAACCCAGATTCCCCTTCCAGCGTGGGCCCTGCCATGTTAAACCATCTTTCCCCTGAGCAGGTAGTGAGTGGGTGGAAGGCATTTGAGTTTCATCATCTTAGAATAACTTCACAGATCACTTCTTTTAATGCTGCAGGAAGGCAAATAAGAATGATCTCCTTTGCTAATGGCAGGGGGCCTGAGGACAGTGGGAAGCAGCGTCCTTCCTTCGGTGAAAGTGGGTCTGTCCCACCATGCCTCCTCTAAAGGCAAGGGCAGGTGGGCCAGGCCTGCTTTCCCCGGGAGCCCAGGGCTCTCCCGGCAGCCTGGCACTTGCGGGGTTAAGCGGAGTCCCTGCAGGAACCGGAGGGCAGCTGCCCAAGTTCCCTATCTTTGTTTCAATTCCCAGATGGCAGCCTTGTCTGTTGGTCCCAACTGAAGCAAAACTATTTTTGAGCTTGTGTATCCTTCGGCCCAGATGTTCAAGGCCATAATAACGTGTTTCTTTTATAGTGTCTCTTCTGCCTCTTGGTGCAGAAGTTTGAAAGCTTCATTGTTTCATCAAATAAACATGGCAAGACCTTATAGGACCAAGGGATAATAAAAAGAAGGAAAACATCCTTGAAAGCAGGAAGAAAATTCTCTTACTTCATCGTGTTTGCAGGGAAATGCTGTAGACAATCTGCTACCATTTTGTGGTTATAAACTTTTCAATGTTAATTGTGGCGTTTATCTTAATTAACATACCACACGGTTATACTTAGAATCCTCCAAGTGCCAAAGAGAAAGGCAAAGTAATGAGCTCGTGCTGTTGCCTAACAGAGCTTCTCTGGACAGCAGCTGGCAGTGAGCCCCCAGTCAGCCCCATGGTCCTGGGGGTGGGCAGTGGTGGCCCGCGGGTCACCTCCCCACCTCACCAGCCACTGTCCTGTGATAACTGCCTTCTCGGTCCCCTCCCTTCCTTCCTCCCCCTTTCTTTCTTCCCTGAAAGACATGCCCATCATATTTGACCACGTGGTTCTGGTGGCAAATAGATTACTAGGCCAGGTGACCTGGAAGCCAGAGTAAGAACAGCAGGGACTGAATTTAGTTACGTACTTGACTGAGTCTCAGCTCCTGCGATTTTCAGCCGCCTCCATGTTGTGGTTGAACTTCGGGAATCCCTTTGATCTCCAGCCCTTCAAATCACTCTGACTGCCTCCCAGGCCTGTGTATTGATTTTTTTTTTTTGGGGGGGGGGGTGGCAGGAAGAGAGAGAGAGAGAGAGACATTGATGTGAGAGGAACACTGATTGGTTGCCTCCCACAGGTGCCCCCCAATCTCTCGGTTATGGGATAAAGATGCTCTAACCAAACAAGCCCCATGGGCCAGGGCCAGCACGTCTCTTCACAACCCCTGACCCCTGTGCTTGCCCAGCCCCCAGGCGTACTTGCGCAGTCACATCCCTGGGCCAAGGACCGCCCTGCCCCTCAACCCGGTTTCCCTTTGGTTTCACTGGGCATCTCCGGCAGTACATCGAGGACATAAAGAACTAAGAGACTGGGGAACAATTTCCCTCCTCCGCCTGCCACTTTCTTTGGTCCTGTTGAGAAGAAATGCAACTGTTCAGTTCAACGCCTTAAAAATACACTTCATTTTCATTTTCTGGATAGAAACACTCACATTTGGTACTAATAAATAAAACGCAAAGGCAAATGCAAAGAAAATTTTAAAAAATCTTTGCTGCTGACTGGGTGAGCACTTGACTAGGGTACCCTTGGATGATGACAGGCCTGTCCCCCTCAGCTCAGCAGCCATGCTGCGCTCTGCCACTGCCACACCCTGGGCAGATTTGCCCGCTCCTTGGCCCTGGAGTCTCCCTACAAACCATGGATGAGTATGGCTCTCCGAGTCCACACTCGATCTCTATTTCACAGGCTGCTCATCAGCCACTACCGTGCGGTCCCCACAAGCAGGCTCCTGTGGCCGCCGTGGGCAGAAGGGCAGCGGTCCTCACAGCCTGGCCTGGTTGCACACAGGCCAGGCAGGAGGCCTTGCAGCTGGGCAGGAGGTGATGAGCCCAGGCCAGGTGGCAGGTTTCCAAGAAAGGGAGAAGAGGAGAGGGGCCCCAGTGTTCAGGAAGAAGGTTTTCAAAGCAGTGTGCGCAGCTGGAGGTGAAAGAATATGCTGAAGCCATTGTTGTTCCAACAACTGAATACAAAGTACTCGCTACTGCAGTCAGAATGAAGGATGGTCCTGTGGTTTCCCGGTCTGGAACCCAGACAAAACTGTGTTGGCGGGGCAGCAGTGCTTTGTGCTGAGGACCATCCTTTAGAGTCAGCGCTTGCAGGGGTTCAGTTCAGCAGCCCGGCGGCCTGGAGCAGAGAATGGGGCAGCAGTGAGTGCTGGGCAAGTGCTGCCTCCGGGGAGGAGGGGGCTCAGCTGCCAGAGACGCTGCTCAGACATGTGGCGGGCGGTGGCGTGTCCTGGGCTGGCGGAGCTTTGCAGTGGGAAACACCCGTCTCGGTGGGGCAGGGGCTCAAGGCCCTGTCTGTGCACACCAATGGGAGACCGGGTGACTTCTGCCTTATTTCTTAAGATTGGTGTTTGTGGCCACACTGGTTAGTGATTCAAGTCAGAAGGTGTGGCTAGCTGCGTTGGTGCGAATCAGAAGCTGCGAGTTTCCCTTTAACGTCACTGTCAGCTTCCGGCCAGAGGAAGACTGGCACAGACGCCCTTGCCTGCTAACATGCGCCCAGCTCTGAGTGAGAGTTTGATTCTTGCCCAGCAGAAACAAAAAGGCAAAGTCAAGGAGAGAGAGGAGGCCGAGGATGAAGTGTCACCGGCGGTGGGTAAGATTTCCCACTGGTCCGTGTACCTCCTTGGTTGTCAGTGCGCTGCCGGGCCAGAGAGTCTTCCCCAGTCTTCGGACAGGAGTATTTCTCTTCCCGTGTTGGCAGTCCACAATGCTGAAGACACTCTCTGCGTGTCACTGAGCCCCCTTCATGGATACATTAAGTCAAATAACTTGTCCACGAAGACAATTATCAATGTCCACATAACAGGTCTTTGCTGCCCCGTCCGTCTGGAGTGCCACCCAAAAGGGTGGGTCGGGCCTCTGGAGCATGTGTGTTCGCTGGCTGAGCTCTCCCTTAGTAAAGTCGGGTTCCCGTAGACGCAGCTGGAGCGTGCTGTACGTACATGAGCTGTGTCCCCGGGATCCGCGAACTACTCGCTGTTGTGCATGTCAGTTTAGCTGGGCGGTCACTGCTGCTGTTTCCTGCTTCCTCACTACCAGGTCCGATTAAAAACAACCGTTCTTTACAATTAAAATATTGGCATGGCAGTCTTATTTTTAGCCCTTCGATGTGTAACCGTGGTCTGTCAGTACCAAACTGTTGACAGTCGATGACCTTCCTTCTTTTACTACCTAATTCCACTTCCAGAGCCAAGAACTGATAGGCTTGCAGAAGTTCCTGCTTTTTGAACTGCACACCTCTTCTGTTACAAGGAATTCAGAAACTTTCTGATGAAAACTTTACAGAATGCAAGAAAAGGCTCTGGTTCATATCACCGATGTTTTAATAGCAAGATTTGGACCTTTCCTTCTGTTATTCAAAAGATAATGGAATAATTGGAACCATTTTAGAAGATTGGCTATAATCACATCTTTTTAAATGTCTTATAATAGAGAACAATGTTTATTAATAATCTAAAGGAAATGATTATTTAAATGACTCTTCATATAAGAATATGAGAATAAACCTTAGTGTGAAGACCCCTAAGTGCTTTAAACGTAAGACTGGATACAGTTCCCCCTCAAACACACAAGTGTTAGGGGCACCGACATTCTATGCAGCTGAAAAGTCTGTGCGTAACTTAAAAGTGTAACTGAAGAAATTCATTAGGGTAACATTGGTGGATAACATGTAAACTTCAGATGCACAACTTTATAATAAGACATCTGTGTCCTGTGTTGAGTGCTCACCACTCATGTCTAGTCTCCTTCTGCATGTACTTGACCTCCAGGACCTTCCTTGCCCTCCTCTCAGCCCCCTCCCACGGCTGACCACCTTCTGTTGTCTGAATCTGCAAGGTGTTTTGTTGTTGTTTGTGTGTGTGTTTGTTGCTGTTTGTTTTAGATCCACGTGTCAGTGAGATCACATCGTCCTTGTCCTTTCTCACCTGTTTTCACTTAGCGCGGCATTCTCAAGGTCCACCCATGTTGTCACAAACGACCATACTTCCTCTTCTCTCTGGCTGAGCGGTGTTCCGCTGTGTACGTGGAGCATGTCTTCTCTGTGCTTCCTCTTCTCTCTGGCTGAGCAATGTTCCGCTGTGTACATGGAGCATGTCTTCTCTGTGCTTTCTCTTCTCTCTGGCTGAGCGGTGTTCCACTGTGTACATGGAACATGTCTTCTCTGTGCTTCCTCTTCTCTCTGGCTGAGCGGTGTTCCGCTGTGTACATGGAGCATGTCTTCCCTGTGCTTCCTCTTCTCTCTGGCTGAGCGGTGTTCCACTGTGTACATGGAGCATGTCTTCTCTGTGCAGCCACCCACCGAAGGACACTTGGTCTGTCCCCAGGTCTTGGCTATGGTAGATAACGCTGCAATGGACATGGGGTGCATGTACCTTCATGGATGATGTGTGGTTTTCACATTTTCCAGGTAGATATCCAGAAGAGGGGTTGCTGGGTATATGGTAACTCTGTTTTTAATTTTTTCTCCTCAACACCAAAAAAAAAAAAAGCAGTTTGATAAAAATAAAAATGGGCAGGGGACTTCCCTGAATAGACGTTTTTCCAAAGAAGACTCATATAACTTTTGACTCCTTCAAAACTTAGCTTTGGGTTCCAGGACCCTGCTGTGGATCCCCAACTCTGCAGATGCTCGGGTCCCGTATTGTGGAACAGCTGCGGGTTAATGCGTACAGTCCGCCCTCCGTGTCTGCGGGCTCCAGCTGCAGGCCAAAACCAGTACAGGGTTACTGAGGAAACCCCAAATATAAGTGGTTCACACCCATATTGGTCAGGGCTCAGCTGGGCCTGTATTTCCCGCTCCCCCGGCCACCTCCCAGTTCCAAGAAGGACACTCAACAACTTCTCCACGGTTTCTTCCCAGCAAACGTGGTGACAGCTGAGAATGGGGTACAACTACGATGAGCAGGCAGCCCAGGGGCAGACAGCGATCTGTCGAGTCAGAATTGCCTGTGGAGAGAAGGCCCTGGGGGAGCGTAGGGTCTGTGGCTCTGAGCTGCTCTAGAAAACCCGAGTGAGCCCCACCTGCAATGCCACGTGGGAGCGGCTGTCGGCGCCACTGGGGAGCACGCGGCGGGTTTCTTTGGTTCTGGGGGTATCCTTTTGCCTTATGTACATTCACTACTTAGCCCTTGGATGCAACTTGGCCAGATGGGAAACAAAGATCTGAAAGTTTACTTTGTAGGGGTGGGTTCCGCTTATACTAGAGCCATCTTTGTGACTCATGTGCGTTAGTACGAACAGAAAGCAAGCTCGGGGCTACCTCGGGGTTCTTCCTTGGTTCACTTGCATTGAAATCATGAAAGGACTGGTAATTAGGGCCGTGCCAGAATGGAGCTTAAAAGAAGGAATCAAGCTAGAAATTCCATATTTATAAACAAATGTTCCAACGTTGCTCAACAAAAGAAAAACGCTTGCGTAGCTGGACTGCGTTTTGACGTGCTCTTTGTTCAAAAAGGAAAGTCAGGAATAACAGTTCAGAGCCCTGACCTGGGAACTCGGGCCCAGAGAATGTTTGGAAACTGGTCTGGCAGGATGAACTTTTTTGGTTCTAGAGACAGATGTTAGAAGAGATGCCAATATTTACTAATCTCAAATGCTGGTAAACAGAAATACCAAGCCAAAGAAAAAAAATACATATACATGTCTGGGTGTGCTTCGAAAGAAAGATCAGAATGATTCCTTAGGAAAAACATGCAAACCCTAGTATAATCCCTTTATCATTCATTTGAGAAAAGTGGTACTTTCTCCATTTACATAATCTTGCTCATTAAGTAATGGAATCCTGATTAAGTCATGTTTACTATTTGTTCCAAACTCCTGCTGAGCTTTGCTCCTCTTACTTCTGTGTCACCATATTTCCAAATGACATCTTGGTTTACATTTAATTCAAAGATTTATTCAACAATTTACAGGCAGCTACAAGGCGCAAAGTCACTACTTTTTTAACTCTCCTCCACAAAGTTGAAATGTGCTTTCTGTAACTGACCCCCAAAATAAGGTACCCTGAGGCAGCCTCGTTATTTGAGAGCATCAGGAGATTCGTTCTGCTAACAACTTTCTAGGATTCCTCGACACCGTCCTTGTGTGTTCCTTCATATCTCAGAGGCTGGCTCCTCCTCTCCTTGTGTCCGAGTTTCAGAATGTGTCTGGGGTCTGTCCCAGGTCCTCTTCTTCATCTACAGCCAGGGGCGTCCCACCTGCAGCCTGTAGGCCACATGCGGCCCGCGATGGCAATGAATGTGGCCCAACACACAATCGTACATTTACCTAAAACCTTTCTTTGCTCATTAGTTTTCATTGTGTTTGTGTATTTAATGTGTGGCCCAGAGACGCTAAAAGGTTGGACACCCCATCAGTGATTTTAACAGTACCATGGCTTTGGACATTATGTGCTCATGATTTTCAAATCTTTGTATCTCCGATCCAATCTCTCTTTTCCTTGTTTAGATATCAAAATGCCAACTTAATAGCTCCACGTGGATAGATGATAGATCGGATGCTGAGATTCAGAGGTGGAAACTCTTGTTCACGGCCAGGGTGGAAAGGGGCAAGAACCAAAGTTTGGAGACTTGTTCCCTTCCTCCCAAGCCAGGCCTTCCCAAACAGGGCCCTTTGTTAGGAATATACTTAGGGAAGGAGGACCTTTGGTTTAGCAGGTACTTAAACACAGCCTGCTGGGAGGTTGGAGCAGTGGCGTGTGTAGGGAGGTCAATGAAAAGCAGGGCTACGCTCACACGAAGGAGGGGGCCTGGAAACCCGGCAGTGTGTGCTGAGGAGCCCAACCTTGCAGCGGCCATCTTTGCCAGTCCTTCCTGTCTCTCTCATCGGCCCTTCCCCATTCAGTCACCTTGGTAGTTTCCCCTCCGCCCCGTCCTAGTGACACTCCACCATTGCTCATGGCAGCTCACTCGGTGACGCTGAGACCCACACAGAGGCAGGGACGCTGCATCTTGCCCCAGGGCAGGTGCGCTGGGCAGACCCAGGTCCCACGCACACGAGACCTCTGTGGCCTGCCTGGTTTCTCCCCACGGATCTGAGCGTGGCCTTCCCAGATGCAGCCTCAAGCCACATTTTGCTTCTTGATCTCTCACAGAATATTTTACCCTCTTAGAAGTTATGTGCATCCCCGGAACACTGTGGTCCCCTAGAAGGGATCAGAAGGCCTGATTCCGGCTCTCCAGCAGTCTCTACTTTGCATCCAGCAGATGAGAGTCAGCAGCAGCTGTCAGCACGCGGCCTCACTGGCAGGAGAGGGTGTGAGCGGTGCCCAGGGGTATGGGCTGCCCCTGAAGTCTGCAGGAGTGAGCGCCCCATCAGCCCACTGGGGGGCTGCAGACGAGTTCCTCTTCTGAGGCTTTTCCATGGTGCGCCAGAGTCCCATCGCACAGATTTCGTCAATCCACGTTATCTCTCCAGCTACCTTCCAAAGCTCTTCAGAGGGGGGGTCACAGGAGGGGCCTCGCTGCCATTTGGATCTGTGTACCTTGGTCACACTCCAAAGGGTAGACGTGGACTTTATAACAACACTTGCCAACCTTCGCCCGTGACCTCCGCTGTCTTCTGTTCAGATTCTCATTCAACGTGTAGGATGCCTTATGTACAACAGTCTGCTGAGCTGCACCCAGGACACATGGAAAGCTGAACCTATGTCACGCATGCAGTGTGACGTAAAGTGGAAGCTCGGAACACAGTCCTCACTAAAGTAAATTGCCATAGGGTAGTGCTAAGATTGTAGAGGAAGTTAATATGTTACTTGGCTAGGGGAAGAGAGGCCTTCGTATTCCAGAAAAGTTAAAACTTTCCAAAGAATATGAGTCTTCCTATCCCCAATGCTTCAGGAGTGCGGTCAGCATCCTAGTAAGGCTTGGGGACAGCTCCTCGAAGACACTCCATGTGCTTGGTGAACTACGGGCAGGGATTTAGTGAAAGCGTGTGGGTGGGAAGACTTTAATCTCAAAGTCTTCGCTGCAGCCACAGGCCAGCAAAACAGCACCCGTAGTTTCCAGCCAGCAAATCCTTTCCTGAGGAGTCCTTGTCCGCATCTCAATGAACCAGAACTTAACAGAGAAGAGGAGAAGCCACTTCATATATTGTAATTAGAATTAACCTCCTCCCCCAACTTTTTTTGTTTTTTCTGCTTAAGTAAAAAGAAAGTGGGCTTTCAGCAGAAATGCACACGGCTGAGTTTCTGGGGTTGTTCCGAAGTCCAGAGAGAGCCGGTCTGCACGGCCTGCATTTCAGGTCTGCACTGCTGTTTGTGACAAGGGAACTGAAGAGTGACGAGCCCATTTCCTGCAGAAAAGATTAGGTCTGCTGTGTCATGAACACACATGTATGAACAAGAACCAGAGCCCGACTCCCCATGGGGACCCCCTAAGGGGGAGGGGAGCTAACCAGGTGTCCCACACTGAGTGGTGACCCTGCAGCATTTTCCTGGTTCACCTGCAGACACAGTGAGAAGGGGCGTATTTCCTTTGAAATTGATGTTACTGTAGCAACTCTATATTATCACCATTGGAGTATTCGCTTTCTATCTTTTATGATTGGCTTGGGGAAAATCAATCCTGAATCACAACCATCAACTAAAAAATAAGATTCCCACTTGGGGGCATTTTAGGTTTTTTGTAAGTCAGAAACAGTTCCTTTGGTGTGAAGACAAAGCAGCTGACGAATACATTTTGGAGAGACCGTAAACAAGAAGAGCTGACAAGACTCTGGTCACTAACCCTAAAATGCCTGCTCTTAGTTGGGGTTTCCTGAACACCCAATGCAACGTTAACTGATGACCCTTAACTTAGTAGTTACCACGCGGTCAGAAGCTTTGACATCTTCTACTCACTTTGGTGGCAACTACAGCCGGGCGGCTGATGGCAAGTCGAAGCCAAGGGGCCTGCTGCCACTGCGAAGGACCCCTCCTTCCTCCCAGACAGGAGCGGACGGCAGTGGTCCACACGGATGAGCCTCAGGTTTCCCAAACCACTTCCCCTTCCGGGTCGCCTGCTGTTTTATCGGCAGTTATCTGTCTGCGTCTGTACAGCTGTACCTGTGTCCCTCTGTCCTTTGTGAATTTGTCCCGATAGAGGCTGTTTCAGATTTAGATTTAATCTTGGTCAGGTCCTCGATGCACAATAATTTCTCGACCTTGATGTGAGGTGAACATTTAACAGGTACTCTCTGATTACAGTGGTATGTCTGCAAATACAGAGTGTAGCTAAGTGGTAGGCTGTATGAACCATGCTCACAAACGCACTCTTCAACACGTAGGACTGGATTACGACCCCTGTTTACCCAGGCACACAGCTTATATAAATCCTGAATGCATAATTATCTTCCCAGGTGGCAAGAAGGCACTTTTCTCAGCCTGGCCCAGAATCACTGAGCCGGGAAATACCACGACTGAGTGTTCCAAGACAGCCACTTCTGCTGTATTTATGATTCAATAATATTAACCCAAACAGTTCTCTCTGGCTCTAGGCTCAAGTGTCATGCACTGGAGACCAGTCCTGAGAGGGGGAGGGCCACGTGCAACCAGGGAGTAGGAGAGGGTGCCAACGAATGAGCGGGCTCGAGTGGGGGTGCCACAGGGCACACACACACCTGCCAGCTTCTGCTCCCTCGAGCTGCCACGTCCACAGGGGCAGCCCTGAGCCACCCGTGGCCAGTGAGCACCTGCAGTGTGGCTCGTCCACACTGAGATGTGCTGTCACTGTGAAATCATACCCTGCTTTGACATCTTGGTACAAAATAGAGAATGCAGAAGTTGTCAGTAATAATTTTGACATTGAATACATGTTGAAATGGTAATATCTGGAGATATATTGGGTTAAGAAAAATAGATTAATTTTACCCGTTTATTTTTACTTTTTTAATGTGGGTTCTCGACCACTTAAAAGTTACTGAGAGGCACGTGTCCCTGTCAGGCAGCGGAGCCCCTGCAGAGGGGAGCGTGTGCCGGGTGCCGTGAAGAAGCTGAGAGCAGCAGCTAAGGGAGTGAAATGGGGCCCCCCTCCTTTCGAGGGCGGTCCCTGGGAGCCAGAGAAGGCAGAGCCGCCCCCTTACCGAGGTTCCCATCTCTCAAATCATTTTGAGGCTAGTTAAATAGGATGCAATGTGACCCCACTGAACAGAGATTTCTGAGCTGCATTTGTCCGTCCCAGCATCCCAGACATAACGGGCCAGGTGCGCTATCTGCTGTGCAGCACCAGTGCGGGGCCGGTTCCAAGCGCTCCCATGGTCGCTGGTTTCATCCTGCCACCACCAGGTGACTCAGGCCCTGTGAGCACCTCTGTCTGAGCAGATGTGGGCTGCAGGTCACACCTCTGGTGGCCAAGCCAGGCAGGAGGTCCCAGGACCTCAGCCCTGGATCACGATGCAGCGCTGTCCTCTACAACAGAATCTCTTCCTCGACGCTTTCTTAACCTGCCAGTGTGCCCACCTCTTATATGACAGCGGTGTCCCTCTGTCCTCCACACCTTAGATCGACTCAGTAGTTGAACAGCTAAGATTTAAAAATGTCTACTGTCCTAGAAATTGGTGGCCATAGTGTAAGGTCATGAGTAATCTAACTCCTTGTTTCCCTAAAGTTGCCCCCCTGCCGCCAAGCACACCTCAGTTCAGTCTGCTTAACCGGTTAGGCAGCTTCATTCCAATTCAGTAAAGATTAAGTACCTACTATGTGCCAAACACACTGCCAAGCGCTGGGGACACAGAGGTAAAGATGACAAATTCCTGACTTGGCAGACGGTTCTGGTCTAGGGGACTGGAGGCCCACCCCTGCCACCCACAGTGCCGTGTTGTGGGAACGGGGAGCGCACACCCACATGGTTCAGGGTGGGGGTGTCCTGGTCAGGAAACCCAGAGGAGGGAGCACCCGAGCCGTCTCCATCCACCTCCCGAGGGTTTCCCGGGGCTGGGTTTCTCTGCATGAAGGCCACAGCCAACGCTGACAGCCATGGTCAGGGCAGGCCTCCCTCTGGGTCTCCTGGGTGGCTGACCCCTTTCCCTTGGTTTCCAGGCACCAGCAAGGTGAACCTTGTGCGGATCCCGTCTGCAGCCTCGAGCCCGAGGGACACGGCCCTGGCCGCCGTCATCTGCAGTGCCCTGGCTGCCGTCCTGCTGGCCCTGCTGGTCCTCTGCGCCATCTACTGTAAGAGGCAGCTGATGGAGAAGAAACCCAGCTGTAAGTCTGGGGCTCGTGCTGTTTCTCAGCACTGGGATGCGCGTCTGTCATTGTGGGCACCTGCGGGTTAAAGGGACAGAGGGCCCATGGCAATCGGTTGCATAGTCCTTGGTCCCAGAGGGGCATGGAGGGAACAACCAGTGGGCGGCACCCCTGTTTTATAAGGACACTGAAAAGGCAGGGACGTCCCCAGGCCACCAGACAAAAATAAAAATCGTTCCAAGTCCTGGCAACAGAGATCCTCTCCATTTTGAGCTTTTCCTGACAAAATACATCACATCGGTGCCCTTATGTGAGAAGTGTTTTAAGGTGTGACTGTCAGCTTTCTTTTTCTTTAAGAACGCAAACGCCGGGGTGCTGCTGGGTCTGGGTGGCGCTGGGCGGGAAGTCCTGCCAGAGGACACTGTGTTCACTGACAGAACTGTCCCCCTCCCTCAGGGTCCCTGAGAGCCCAGGACACTCAGTACAGCGGCTCCGAACTGTCCTGCTTTGACAGACCTCAGCTCCACAAGTCTGCTCCCCGAGCCCGCTGTCAGTGCCACCGGGACTTGGCCCGGACCTGCGGTAAGTCCCCCGGGGGACCGGAGGCATGACAGCAAAGCTGCAGAGACCTGCACCTGTTTGTCCCACAGCCAGGTGGCTGCTCCGCCTGGTCTCCACTTAACGCACGTCTCGCTGGCCACTTATTATTCTCCATGGTACTCTAACATGTGGTAGGTGGCGTGTCTCTTGAATGTTAAAAAGAAAATAGACTTGTCGTTAAAAGTCCTAGAAGTTTTCAGCAACTTTTTGAGCAGGTTTGCCCTTGTTGTTTGTTTTGAGTCAGTGGATTTCAAATGCGATCAAGCCTGTACCCAGTAGGAGTGTGCACGCCTCCTGCCTGGTGGCCTCACGCCGAAGGCCCATGAAGCCGCTCTGCTGCTGCTGGGTTTCCTTGGGAAGGCGGGGGCAGCTCTGGTGGCATCCCACACACCAGAACTGCCTGCTAGACCACGGACGGAAACGGGAGTTTAGGGAAGCCATTCAAATGGGAACTGGTTTCTAACATGGGAAAAATGGGCAACAGCTGTGCCAGCCTCCTTCGCCACTTACTTATATTCGTCAACACGAGGTTCCACCCGTGCGCTGCCCACGCCTACCCCGACCATACCGACCCCGTCTCCTCGCAAAGCCAGACTCGAGGTGGCCTGCCCTGCACCCCCCCACCACCACCTCACTGCCCAGTTCTCCCAGCGCCTTTGAAGCCACACGAACAGCACCCTGAGGTCTCTCATTCGTTTGTGAGACATGTCCCAACGAGACGAACTTATCCCCTTGGCACTATTCAATCTCTCTTTTTGAGAAATTGCAGGATTTGGTTTTTCCACCTAATATTTTATATATGAAATAAGGAGTTTTCAACAGACTCTTCTTCTGACCATTACTATATCCTATCGTAGGAATAGGTCCAAGAACAAAATGTAAGACTTCTGTGGTGTGTGGGGTCTCCTTTGCCTGTGCTTACACCCATACAGACCCTTAGACAGCCACCAGCCACCAGACCGTGACATGGACACAGAGTCAGGAGGAGGAGGACAATGCCTTGAGAGAGGAACTCACATTTTAAATGTAATAAAAGACAGCTTTGGCAAACTCTGCTTCACCTGAACTTGTGTCTGAAAAGAAAATCAGCTGCGCAGGTCGCCTTGCCAAGTGTCCCCTTAACAGGACACCGCGCTCAGTCGCCCCACGCTACTGCCAGGTGCGGGCAGGTTTCCACGTGAGCCGCTTCCTCCCTAATGACAGCGCCCCTCTTTTAACTTTTTGTTTGGACACATTTTCAGACTTACAAAAATGCTGGAAGCCTAGGACAAAGAACCTCCATATATGCTTTACCCAGACTCCCCAAATATTAACGTGTCTCTCACTTGACATTTACTTCATCATTTCTCTCTCTCTCTGAGTATGGTGGTCGTGTGTGTGTATACATATATAAATGCGTGCTTTGCATATTTTGTGCATATACACACACGTCTTGGGCATGTGTATGTATATAAACATATATACACTTTGTTTTCACTTGCCATTTAAAAATCATTTGCAGATTAGTTGTCCCTTCACCCCTTCATACTTTGGTGTTTGTTTCCTCAGAAGAAGATTCTCTTACATAATAGCAGGGTTATTAAATTGAGAAGTTAACATCAAGTCTATCGCTATTACATAACCCGCAGCACATACTCAGACTTTAAAAAGTATCTCAGTAATGTCCTCTGTAGCAAAAGAAAATCCCAGATAACTCTGTTGTACTTAGTTGTCCTCTTTCTACTCTCATTTCATCTGGAATATTCCTTAAATCTTCCTTTGTGTTTTATGACATTGGTATTTTTGATGAGCACAGGCCAGTGATTTCATAGAGTAACCCCCAGTCTGGGTTTTCTGACCTTTCCTGATGAGCAGATTCAGAAATACCCATGAGGTGCTGGTGTGTCCTTCCCAGTCCTGGCCAGGGGACCTCAAGCCACTTTGTTCAGGTGGTGTCTACACGCCTTCTCTGCTGTAAAGCCACGGGTGCTCTCTTTGCAATGAGTCAAATCTCGCTGGGGACTATTTGAGGTCGTGTGAATACCCGGTCGCCTCCAAGCTTCTGCTCAGGAGTCAGCCTTCTCTGATGATTCTTACCTGGCTCAGTCATTGGTACAAGCCTAACAAATGCTGGTTTCTTAACCCTGTCACTCCTTCTGCGTTGGCTTCCTAAGGTCCGAAAGAACTTCCCCTTCTTCCACATTTATTTATTCACTTTAATTAGTGTGGACTCATGGACCCCGTTCACTGGGTTACGATCCTTTGCTCTCATTATGTATTTTGATGCTTAGATTCTCCCAGACTTGGCCAGTGGGAGGCCACTCAAGCTGGCTCCTGAGCCACGTTGACAAGCTCCATCCTTCTTTTGGTGCTTTCTTACTTTCTGGTATGAAAAGGAGTTCCAGGTCGTCCTGTACTTTCCGACTGAGCCCTAGAGCCAGCCATTTCTATAAGGAATGGCGGTGCCTTTGGTTTTTAAGTAATTTGGAGAAACTCCACAGTGAGTATGGCACGTGTTCACGGAGCACACCGGCAGGGAACCCAGGTCAGCGCCCCGAGGTCGTGGCAGCACGTGTTCAGACAGCCCGAGACAAGCCTGCTTTGAGAGGGATTCAGGTGACACCGTGTTGGGTGTCCGTCCTGTGAACACTGATTTGCAACTGTACCTCAGTACACAACATGCGTTTTTCAAAAAGGAAATATTAGTTTCATATTAGTATTTTCCTGCTTTGTAAAAGAGAGAGTCCTCAAGTTTGAATATACACAAACATATATGTACATGTAAACATGTACTTACTTCATCTTTTTCTCTGTATCTGTGTGTCTTTGTATTTACCTGTCTGCTTTAGTGTGTTTATAGTTTTATCAAATTAGAATTATATGTTTATGTGTATATATAGGGAGAGGGAGGTCTAATAGGCGGTTCACCAACTATTGACAGGGTTTCTTTCTAGTTTACAGGGCTAGGGAAGATTTATTTTAAATTTTATCTAATCTATTTCTAAATTTCTTCTTCAATAAATTCAAGTTCACAGTCCAGGGGATTGAGCACGTTCACAATGTTGTGGGACTGTCCCCACCAGCCATCTCCGGAACTTGTCCCTCCCCCCAACCTGCAACCCTGTGCCCCTCTCCCCTCCCCCAGCCCCTGGCAAGTGCCATCCTACTTCCTGTCTCTCCGAATTTGAATTTGACCACTCCAGGTATATCATGTGAGCGGTTCATCATTTTCTTAAAGCTAAAAGAGAAAAAGGTTAAGCCTCATGTTTCCTTTCCCTAAAAAGTCATCCAAAGGGAACTAGGGAAAGGTTCAGGCGCGAGGATAGACTGGCGTCAGAGAGGACAGTCCCAGAAAGAGTGCCATGCCTCACATCTCTACTGGCTCTCCCAGGGCCTGTCCACCTGATCCCGTCCCTGTGCTGTGATGACACCTGCAGTCTCGACCCGGCGGCGCTCGGGGGCAGGGCGCACTCCAAGGCCACACTTCAGGAGAGGTAACTGGGCATCTTTTAAGCAACATAATTGGAAAATCCCTTGTGCAAGCATGCGTAATCCTCATTTACCAGCTTTCATGCCAAGCACTGAGAATGTTTCACGAGGGCGTCCCTTTTGTAATATCAGGAATGACACTCTGGTCATTGGAGGGAGAGTGTGTTTGGCCAGAAACAGGTAAGTCCCCCAGGGCTTCTAATACCCAGTGCAACATTTCTTAGTTGTTCTACCAAGTTAAGCTCATTTTTGTCTTACAGTCACGATTCGTGACACTTCTGTCATCCGTAAGTAATTTTTAACATGTCATATGCTCTGAGAATTTTAGAACAGCCTTGCAGTTCAGTTAAGACCCGAGAAACCGCATGTTTTAGACGCTGCATGGAGTGTGACTGCATGGATTCAAAGTAGGTGTATGACTGCAGTTCTAAAGTAAACGGAGGAATTACTGGATCGAAGCCAGTTTATAACAACTGGAGCTCTGACTTCATACATGGCTGTTTCCTCTGGAACATGTAGAAGCGTAGCTCACATTGCTGGTCCCTACAGACCACGCTAAGGGCTTTCGAACGCGTGTTCAGAAATGCAGGTCTGCTGGGGGAGACGGCGCCGGCTCTCTTCGGGTCCCTGTCCCTGTCCATCTCCGGCGAGTTCTCGGACGCCTGGCCTCTGATGCGGAGCCCAGCTTCGGAAGACGACCTCTCCTTTCCTGACTCTCGCACAGAACTCCCTGGAGAGGATGCTCATTCTCTCAGTCTGGGAGACGAGTCCTGGTCTCCAAACAGCAGTCAGCGTGTGGTTGGTGGTGCTGCCGGGACTCAAGCTCCTTCTGAAAACTGTACGGAGGCTGCCGATTTCTTCAGCTCCAACTCGCCGGCAGAACCAGCGCCCACCCAGGAGGTACCCGCCACCAGAATCCAGCTAGACCCAACCACTCAGACGCCTCTCCAGGTAAGCCTGGGGCTGATTCTGTGTGGAAGACCCAAGGGAACGGAATTCTGTTCCAACCACAGCATGCAGGGGAACCTGACAGGGAGGTCTGCTGCCTGTCCTAATGTCTTGTGTGTTATAGAAGAGGATGTTATAAATTAAATTTCAAGATTTTTAAAAAGTAACAGGTAATAATATATAAGGCTATAAAGGGAAGCTGCATTGAAAAAAATTTTTTTTAAATGTATTGCTATTTAGAGAAAGAGAGGGAGGGAGAGAAAGAGAAAGCATCGATTTGTTGTCCCACTTACTCATTGGTTGATTCTTGTGTGTGCCCTGACCAGGGCCTGAACCCACACCCTTGCTGCATTTTTAAATTCTTCTTTGTAACTCAAACTGCAGTTGACCTTGAACAAGGTGGGAGTTATGGGGCACCAAGCCCCCTGCGCAGTAGGGTCAGAAAATCCAAGTAAAACTTTTGACCCTCCAAAATCTTAACAACTAATATAGCCGACTACAGGGCAGGCAAAAGCACGTTTACGGTTGTTTGTATGGGAAATAAACAACAGATAATAACCACGAATAAACTTCGTTTCCCGTACTCACAGGTGTAAACCTACTCTCTCCCAGCCCTGCATCCACCAGAAAAGCCTTAGCGACAACGTAAAAGTTGGTTAGCACACATTCTGTGTTTTGTGGGTTCCATGTTGTATTCTCACGGTAAAGTAAGCTGGAGAAAATGTTATAAAGGAAACCATAAGAGAAAACATACTTACAGTACTGTAGGTAGGTCTCAGGAAAAATACCCACCTGGGAGTGAGCCCGTGCAGTTCCGACCGCCGTGCTCAAGGGCAGCAGCACTCGGCCGGCGCCGGCCCCCACTCCGCCCCTCACCGAGACGGGGCAGTCACGGGAGACCTGGAGAACAGCCCTCAGCGTCGTGTCTCCTGCGCTCTTCTTATGCCCAACACTTAGAGGCACTTCATTCAACCTCCAGTTCACGAGAACTCTCCCCGCCTCTCTTTACTGGTGTTTCCAGATCACTCTGCTTGGATCCACCCATCAGTTCATTGGAAATTGATTGTTGCTTGTGACCTGGGACAAAGTGCAGCATCAGAACCTTCCAGATCAAAGGTTTTACCCTAAGGCTGGGGGGCGGCGGGGGCTGCAGGCAGATGGGTCTTCCTGGCCTGCTGCCAGCCTGGAGGCAGGGCGGCCCTGGGGACACCTGGGCCCTGAGCCTGCCTTGTCCTCCAGGTGACAACGTGGCCTTGGCTGGGTTTGACTCAACGTTTCCAAGTACTCGCTCAATGTAAGCGCCCGCATCATTGGCGCCTGTTCTGCAAGGAGGCCGGGCTCTAGGATGTGAAAGGGCAGGGTCCCCGCGCAGTGGGTCCCCAGGGTCCCGCAGGGACCAGCGAGGCTCGCACCCCTGCCGGCGCCGCCCCAGCCGGGCCCTGGGCGCAGACACAGCGCCCCTGCCTGCGTCCTCGCTGCTTCCATCAGACCCACACCGACGTCAGAAACACACCATCAGAAACACGCCGACGTCAGAACCGCACCGACGTCAGAAACACGCCGACGTCAGAACCGCGCCGTCAGAAACACGCCGACGTCAGAAACACGCCAACGTCAGAAACACGCCAACGTCAGAACCGCGCCGTCAGAAACACGCCGACGTCAGAAACACGCCAACGTCAGAAACACGCCAACGTCAGAAACACGCCATCAGAAACACGCCAATGTCAGAACCGCGCCGACGTCAGAAACACGTCGACGTCACGGGGCAGATGGAGATGTGTCGTAAGAACAGTGCCTACGTTATAGGTTGATCTAAGTCTGCAGTCCCTTTTTTCAACTACAAGACATTTGTACAGAGAATTTATAGGGAATTCTAATTAAAAAAAGCATCGACTTTGGAGAAAAAAGTGTTGGTTTTCTCAAAGGGAAGGAAGTGAAGGAGAGAGACGTGAAGGTCTGGGAAACGAGAAGGGCGTCCGCCGCAGCCGGGGGACCGTCCGCGGAGCGGCTCCTTCGCGCATCCCCGTTTCTGCACCTCGCTCGGGACTCACAAAAGACCTCGGGGGTAGCCCAGCTGCGCGTCGGTCTCGGGAGGGCGCGGCCGCGCCAGGGCAGGTCGGAGAGGCCGCGGCAGGGCGGGAGGACCCAGGCGCCTGGCCGGGCACGCCAGATAAAAGTCTCGGGACTCCTAACGTTTCGGTACAGGATGCTGAGGTTCCTTTGACGTCAAGGCAGTGGGCCTGGATGGCAAACACGTTTGCACGACCTTCGCAAACGTCTGTTCCATCCCGCACACGTCCCTGGGAGGGGCAGGGGGCGGAGTCCCAGTAACGAGGATGACTGAGCTTCCGGCGGACGCGCTTTTCAGTGCTGTCCGTCGGTAGAGCCCCCCTCACCTTGACTCTGCAGCTTGTCCCCAATTTCGTGATGCAGAGAATGAAACATCTTGCTATCAATCGTGTAAAAACCAAGACGTTCCCCCCTTTTTCTGTCCACGCCGTAGGTAGGTGAGGTGCAGATGGGATTGATAAGCACGATTGTCAGTTACGTGAATTTAACAATTTAGGAACGCAGTTTAGCATATGTAAGAGGCGTCTAATGATATGAATGCCTTTTCAAAGAGCATTCTCAAGGTGATTATAAAGGTATTTTCAACACAAATTATCAAGGGAAGAAAGTTATAATTACACATGGAATAAATGGGTGTTACATCCAAGTCACACAGTGTAATTTATTAATGAAAGGTTATTAGCTTTCCAAGACATGTTACCTTATAATTATTACATAATTTTGGTAAATCTAAATAAGACACTTTGAATTCACCAAAGAAATTGTTAAAATGTAAATCATTTCCGTTTTTGCCCTAAAGTTGAAAACAGCAAATGATATTTTGAGCCCATTTAAGAGATAATCTTTTCCAGATTCTGAAACTCATTTTCCCTTCGGTTGCCTTTTCTGAATGTGGGAAACATAGTGACTGAAGCTTAATCTTCAAAAGAAAGCAGGAGAGCCGGCAACTGCCCATCTTTGGGGAACCGGCCCTCTTCTCTGTGTCAAGGGTCGGCCAAGTATTTAACTCGACTCGTTCTGTTTTTCCCAATCCATTAGGTTCCAAAAAGCAAATCAGACTTCCCTCAAGAGGCTACTTCTCCAGAAAGAGAATGCACTTACTTCTCATAAAAATTCGATTTCAGCAGCTTACTATTAGGAACCAAAAGTAAAGGACCTCACTTCCTCAGGGCCATGTTCCATCAGCCTGGCTCTCAGGGATGGGCTGGTTCATGATTCAGGAAAGCACTGGATCTCTGTTTGGGAGATGCGTAAGCCGGAAGAGCCTTTTTCAATCTTTTTAAGTGACTAATTTATTTCTTTAAAATCACACTTCACATTCCTCCCCAGGCATTCACTTATGTTTTCAGTTCGTTAGTGTCCGTTCCCCTCTTTCCCCCCAGGTTTATTGAGATATAATCAACATATACATTGCACAGGTCAGAGATGCATGGTGTGACTTGCTACGTGTGTATAAGGCCCACTGCATCACAGCCCTTTGGTCTTTGCCCGGTGAAGAGCTCAGATTCCTAGTGCATGTTGTGTGTGTTTCTGAAAACTCTGCTGTCACACAGCAGTTTTCCTGTAGGTGGTTGAGGACCACCCAGCGTGTGATGATGACGGTTAGGGTTCAGGATAAAGCAAATAGGTGTCGGGGCCTCTGTAGGTCTGCACGAGTTCACTGTAACCCTCCCCAGAAGGGACAGGCCTCAGGTATTTGGGAGAGTGAAGCCAGCCTCTTTAACTTACAGAAAAAGTTCATTTTGGTGTGTTTTTAACATTTTAAGTGTCAACATAAAACCATGGAAGGAATGGTAGAAAAGATGTGAAGTGACCTGGCTTCTAGTGTTTTAATTTATTAAGATCTCTATTTCCTTTTTGGCAAAATGAGTATGAGTTGCCTCCCACGGTAGTGAGAATGTGGTCATTGTTGTATCTCTGGTTACCCAGAGTACTTCAGAAGTTGCTATTTCCAGACCATCTCTTTAGACTCAGGGGGAAAATTTTCTTCATAAACTCATTGGACACATCACCAACACCGCATCAGTGGGATACAGGCTCATGAAGAGTTGGTGCGTTGAGGGGAGGTTTTACTTACTCAGTGACAGTCACAAGCAGTTGGGCAACCCCTTACCCCTCATGAAGTGAGTGAGGCCACTGCCCCTTTGTGATGTGGACAGATCTAAGGGCTCCACTTTGCAGAGGACGTTGGTTCTGTGAGGAGCGTCCCTCTGCCAGGGATGCTGTCAGGGAGCCTTTCTCCAATAGTTCAACACACACATTAATATCAAAGACGAGGAGTGGCCCTGCTCATTCATCATCTTCCTTCTTTTCAAAGAGGCCAAAGGCTCCTAAGAGCTTCACCTACAAAGGAGCGGGGCACAGAAACAAGCGTTTGGTGTTTAAATGAGGTTGCGAATCCGCTAAATTGTCTGCTGCTACATTTTGTTTGCTTTGAGTTACATTATCTTTTACATGCTACTGGTGAGTCTCGCGTGGCTCTGAGTTGTTAGGGAATCTTTATTTTATCCTCAGATAAAATAACACAGGTACCTGGGTATTTGAATACCATCTCGTGAGCTTCTTGCCTTGTACATGACCAAGGTCATGCGGGTTGCTAGTGAAGGTTATGTTTGTCAATTTTCCCAGTTCTGGTTTCGCGGCTGTACCTTGTAAGGTGCGGTTTTTAAAGCTGTCCTTCTGTTGCTCCTTTAGGAACAGGAGTGCCCGTGAGGAGACCAAGGGCACGCACGCCCCCGGTACGCTCGCGGCCCGCGTGGTCTGGACCTTGCGTGGCTTCTGCGGAGAAAAGCCGATCTGAACTGAACTGATGGCTGCAAGCCTTCCGGCCCGTCACTGCTGAGCCAGACCGGCTGTGAGCGGGACCCTCTGGGGAGACCGAGAGCGGGCCGCAGGCGCTCACCGCCTCTGCATCTTCCCTAGACGAGAAGCTTCCTTGCTGCGGGCGCGGCTGCCGAGGCTGGTGTGTCTGGTTGGCAGCCCCCCCACCCCGAGTCGCTGGCCCACGCCGGGAACCGGAGTGGCAGTCACGTTTGTTCCCATGGTGAACGTTCCCATGGTGAACGTGGCTTTACCAGACTGAGGACTCAGCGCCCGCAGTTTCTTCTGCATTTCCTGCCAAAAATGACTGCACGCAGCCAGTCATCCTACTAAAAGTCGGTGTTAGACTAGGTGCCTTGGTTTTCATGTACAAAGGGTTCAAAAATCTGTGTTTCTACGTGAGGGAGGTCACGTTTTTGTCCTCTACACTAATGGGCGGAGGACGTGGGAACTGACTTCACACTGCCTGCCTCCACCTGGGGTTCACTGGATGAAGTCCACGGGCCTCCCTAGAAATGAGGGGACGACCGGATTCTCGCAGACTCAACACTCCTAACTCAGCCACCTCTTACTTCACGAGCACCTGGCAATGGGGGACTGAGTCAGGGAGGGAACTGGGAAGGGCCCCCAGCACCTGGTTCTGAGACGCTGCCCGCACGCATTCTCGGTGCTTGCACACAAAGTTGGGCATATTTCTGTGAAAGTCAGTTCATACAGAAGCATCTGTTACTCTCTTCCTATGCCTGAGCTTAGAAGACGCAGAATTTCTCTTTTACGGAAAAGTGGTATTTACGCAGATAATGGCTTTTTCCCTTTCTCTTACCCCCACCCATCCTCTGGCAGCCACCCTCTGCTCTCTGTGTCTGTGAGCTCAGTTGGGGGTTCAGTCTTTATTTTGCATACCAGACTAAGGCTTCTAGAAACGACAACCCCGCAGGTCCCCTGCGACTGGAATGAGCCACCACCTAGCAAGCAGTCCTATGAGACTACACCACGTGCTGGAACCAGGAGAAGGGGCCATCTGTCAGCGGCCTGTAGGTGACCAGCCTGCCAACACTGCATGTAGTCGGACCACCATGTGACAGTGTGCCCTCTCATCTTGTTGGCTGAGTGCAGACCAGAGTGACCTGTCTCAGCAGAAGATGCCGATTCGGGATGCAGCGCTTGTCTCCGGGCACTCGCCCCGTCCCCTCCCCTCTGGGTGTTCACGCACTGGAAACGTGGCTAGAGCCACAACAGATAGACGCCAGCCCAGTTCAGTCGTGACCCGGGACGGCTCCTTTCTCTCCGCCTCCGCGGCCTGGAGCGGGGTTACTTTAGCAAGAGTCAGCTTCTTCCTACCTGAGCCTACACGCTTGGGTCTGTTTCCTGCCTTTTCACTCACTACGAGCTCAGCCCCATTCGCACTTAAAAAAGAAAGAGGCCTTCGAACATCAGGGTGCACTACAATATTTTGGTTCAGAATGACCCCACCCAAATCAGTGCCTTTTATCCAAATTGAACACCAAACATCTGTCTTTCCTTGGACATTTTTATCTTCTAACTTAGGGTCCCATGCTTTTCTCTCTCTGCAAGACATTAGCAAACCCTCCTGGGCCCTCCTTCCGTGGCTGGGTCAGCTTCTCTGTCCCCAGCTTGAGGTTGTGACATGTGTGTGCCAGCTTGCCTGGTATGGGCCCCCGCATGACCTCCGTTTCGTTCCCTGAAATAGCACAGTGGAGCGTCTCGTGGTGACTCCCGATCTGTGTCCACTGAGGGCCCAGCCATAAGTGATTGATTTCTACTTTCTTCTTGTCTCTTTTTAAAGCATAAACCAACAGGTCTTAAACTTCGGTGCTCATGAGCTCTTAGAGAAGTGGCTTTGGGAAACTCAGGTGAAACATTTGGGACTTGCCCGCAAGGTGTTTGTGATGGTGCCAGCAGTGTGGCTCTGTGGTAATTCGCATGTGTGTGCCTCGCCTGTGATCAGGTCATTTTTGTTACGACAGAGGGAAGATCAAAGAAAGCCAGGTTGTGTTCCTATTTGTGACCTGACTAGATGCCCCTTCTGCAGAGCCCTTGTTCGTTTTAGAGATGAACACGCGCTGGGGAGAGCTGGATTCACAAGAACAAGACTTTGGCCAGAAGTCCCGAAACTTTTGACCAGTAGAAAAATACTTAGGGTGGAAAGTCAATTTGATTTGATACCGCATATGAAAAATCCTGTTTGTTTGTTTGTTTGTTTGTTTTGTTAAATCAAGATGAAGACCTTTGACCCTCACTTACTACAGGAACATACAGTGTTATATTTTACGCTCTTGGTAAACACGTAAGAAAAATCCGTTTTGCATTTCACGTTGCTGGAATACCCTCCCTCCAGCACGCAGATAAACCCAGCTCTTAGGGTGCTGGCGCCCAGGGTCACTGAACGACGGCCGCGGGGAGGGGGTTGCAGCCTGCTGACTTTTCATGCTGCAGAAACTCATCGACAAGAATGAGGTGAGGATTTAAAAAGCGACCACGTGGAGGCATGGGCTTTCTAATTTTGTGAATATGGAATATATTTTTCAAATATAAATGTTTTTATGTTAGAGAAAGTGTTATTGTTGCTGTTACCCAGGTTAAGCTGGTAAAAAACAAAATAGAAAAAAAGGAAAAAACACCTGTTATTGCTTTAAGGTAGTCAGCTTGACCCAATTTAGATTTCATTATTACTGCTTTGCATACTGGAATTTTCTTATATGAATAGTTTTGTAATGCCTTTTTTTAAATTTGTGAATAAAATTGTCACCTGGAACTCCCGTTTACACGTCCAGTGGGAGAGTGACGGACAGTGTGAACACACTCGCTGTCACGGGAGGGTCTCTCTCGGTTCTGACCTTTCCAGCAGAACCCCGTCGACCCCGCAAACTTTACGGGGGAGATTTGAAATCTCAGTGACCTGGTGGTATTTCTCAGACATGTCGAACTACTGAACATGCTTTGAATTATTTGAGAAGCTTTGGTGTCAAGATTTTGTTATCTCTTTTCTCCCCCTTCATTTTAAGACACAGAGGGAGGGAACTGAAGAAGCTTTAGATTCATTCTCCGTGGGGGGCTGTAGGGTGTACTCCTGCAGAGAGTGGGGGGTGGGGGGGGGCGGGGAGGAAAGAAGGAAGAAAGAAACTCCCACAGAGCGGTACTGGCCACTGTAACAGTTTCCTTTTTCCTTCCGAGCTCCTCACCCTCCTTTCCCAAGCCCTGTATTCCGCCTTCCCTTCCTTCCCCTGGGGACCCTAATACAAGCTATTATTAGATTTTGAGAGGGGAGTTTAAACTTCTTGGGGAAAAAAATGGATTATTTGAAAGTGACACCATATTCTCTCCACTGGTGAGTCTGGTGTTGCAGGGCACTGGGGTCCACGGGGAGGGACAGTGGCTTCTTCCCCCTTCCTCACCCCCTGCCATGAGACACAGCAGCCCACGCAGACGGGCTGGGCTCATGGGCGCCTGCAGCTCTGAGAAAAGTTAGCTCCAGGTTTGTGAGTGTGTGAGGTCGGAAAAGCTCTATAAGCCACACAAGGGGCCTATTTTCATTATTACCCCTGTTATTAAGATCTCTTTGCTGTTGGCTGCTCATCATCCTGAATTTGTCCATTTGTCCCATTTTAACTCGAGAAGGTATATAAGGTGTATATATATGCAGGTATATAAACACAGTTTAAATTCATCATTTGCTCATCTGTAACATCTAAGAAATCTCAGTGAGACCTGGTGTGTGGTTCTAAGATACCAATTACACTGAGTCGGGCCGACAGTTCGCGGTAACGCTGCTTACGTCGCATTTCAGCCTGAGGAAGGTCACCGGGTTTCTGCCGCAGGGACTGAAGCAGGCCAGGCTCGGGTCCTTTCCCAAACCACCCGCGGCATTGGAGTCGGTGTGATTTATGGCTGCTCTCACATTAACCCTCCAAAAGACTCGAACTTCAAGTTCACTGGCAGAGCTCCTTTTTCTGGCCCCGTGGGTGGTCTCGTGAAGCAGGTTTCAATGAGTGTGTTGTGCAAAGACAGAGCTCCCTTTCTTTTATCTTCATTTCTGATGGAATTAAGGGCTCCTACTGAAGACAGACAGAGCTGCGCCCAATCTGCGCTTGGGATTGAAGTTGGCCAGCAGAACAGTGAGCAGGGGTTTTTCTTACCTTGCCTGACTATTTACAGTAAATGGGAGATCTACAGAACGCAGCTGGTGGCGCCTGGGGAACCCCCAAGGGGGGCAGGCTGCCCCGCGGAGAGGGGCACACCTCACTGCTCGGGCATCGGATGGGAATGGTTTCCCTTGACGTTCTCAATACAAGTCTGATTCCCCACAGGAGACTCTTAAGAGGCCGTCCTGTCCATCCTTCACTGTCCACAAATGACCATCTGTTTACATGGTCGTACAGGGTATGTCCTCGGTAGCAAAAGCAAGGTCGGAGAGGCAGACAGACGGCAGAAGTAGGGAAGAAACAAACCTTTGAAGGTTTCATACAACAGGTCTTGCCTGTGAAGACACATGCCAAATTCTCCTTGGACCCGGGGCGCAGGGATGTCCTGGGGGAGGTCAGGAAGGGCACAGGAGCTGGGTGCTGATACTCAGGTGGGCCCTGAGGGCTGCCCACGTGCGGGTAGGCCGGGCGAGAGGAGCCCACACAGTGCTGCGAAGACCCGGCTTGTTCTGAGAGCCGTGAGGCCAGGATGCGGCTGGAGCTCAGGGAGCGGCTGAGTTCCACTTGACAAATGTCTAGTGGGTGCCCCGGGCTTCGAGCTGACCCCGAAGGGAATTTGCTCGCCTTTAAACAAATGGGTCACACAATATAAATCTCTAACATCTCTAGTCTTTCCGCATGGAATAAGCCTAGGAATTGAGAGGATGTGGCCACCTGGCCTGGGGGACAGGCAGACACTCAGTCCCCAGCTTTATATTGTTCTCTGTCCCTGAGGTCACCGGGGCCCCATCCTGATTTCAAGGCGGGATGAGGACAGGGCCGAACCTGAGATACGTCATGTTCAGGACTTGGCTGCACCACCTGCTCATATCCAACCAATGGATGATGCTCCACCCTCCTTCGTGGGGCCTCTGGCACGACCACGGCTCAGGCCGAGGGTTCTGAGAGAAAGGCAATATTCAGAGACCATGGACCGTTTTCCAAGACCAAGTGCTGCCTGGAATACCATCTTCAGACCTGGGTGAGCTGGCGCCTGGCCCTGGCCCTGCGCCCCAGGGAGCCTCAGTGCTTTGGAGAGTCTTGAACTTTTCTACAACCCCCTTCAAAGGGGAGGACTGGGCAGAGCAGCCAACACTTAGGCGGGGTGCCTGGTGCGTGGCTCACAGTCCTGTTTCTCTCCTTGAAGACACTCCCTTACCCTCGCCCTCGCTTTCAGGGGCAGATGCTCCAAAGATCTGCAAATCTTGCCCCTTGGGTTTTCCTGGGGCCCCGTGGCCAGGACTTGGCCTCAGGAAGTGACCTGCTGAGTGGATCCTGCAAAGATTAAGAACCGGATCACATTTGTAAAGCTCTGCGGTCTGAGGTCCAGGTTAGCTTGAGAAAGTCTAACTGGCAAGTTCACTTTCTCTGATGGTGGGTTTCCAACACCTCAGTTTTGAGAGAAGACTGGGCTCAGTCTCTACTTCCTGTGTGTTAGAACCAAAAGGGCCTGATGACCAGTGTGGGGGGAGCAGCGGTGGTAGAAAGAAGGTGTGGGAGTGGGGGGAACCGCCAAAGATCTGGGTTCGAGGGCACACTAGAACCTCACTGCTCCATCAGACCTTTCTGTGCCCCAGCGTCGCCTTGGTTTGATTCTTCCTCAAACATAAAAAAGCTGGAAAAGTAGCACATGAGAGATAGTACCAGATTTTGAATATTCCACCTCATCCTGCGAAAACCCACCCAATTCTGTGAGCCTCAGCCTGGGTGGGGGTGGGGGGGGCAATGCCACCATGCCAACTTAGATCCACGGAGAGAATCCAAGGGCTGGAAAGGACCTCACGTATAATGAAGCCCAGAATATAAACAGATCAATATGGGAAAAGTGAGGCCCGAGAGGGAAAGCAGTGACACGTGATTTTTTGGTCATCACGTCATCATCCCCACAAACCATTGACATGTTCATTGCCCACTTAATCTGTTTCGAACACCTGTCTGCCACTCCTCACCCTGGGGAGCAGGCAGCTTCGGGCAGTAGGGACGGTCAGCAGGGAAGGGATTCGGGTCAGATTTGTTCTGCAGCTGTCCATCACAGGTGGGAGGTGAGTGTTCTGTTGGGGGCACGTGTAGACCTCTCTCAAAGTCTGAGACAAGATACGTGGAGATCAAGTAAGTTTCAGGATCAGGAACGTCTGTGGGGCCCTGGCCGGTGGCTCAGTTGGTTGGAGGGCCGTCTCAGTGAGCCAGGCTTGTGGGTTTGATCCCTAGTTGGGGCACAGACAGGAAAGGACCAAGCAGGGAGTGCCTGAATGGGTGGAGCAACAGACCAATGTTTCTCTCTCTCTTCCCCTTTCTTTCCCTCTCTCTAAAATCAATACAAAATATTTTTTAAAATGTCTGTTGTAAACCTGCTCTTTTGCAATTTATGATGTGCCCCTAACCTGATACAACTCTGAAGATACTGAGATAAGTGGTTAATAAAGACCAGAGGAAAGCAGATTATTGAGAGTGCCATCCAGAGGGCTGGAATCAAAGCCAGAGGATGTTGATAGAGTCTAAATGTATTAAGGATCTCGTTTTACAAGGGTTGGACTCAAGCCCTCCTGCACCACAGAACAATCCTCTTGTTATTTTTAAGGATCAGGAAGACAAGGCCCCTCCCTCTCCCAGCCCTAGGAAATCTCTCTGCCTCCCCCATGCTGTGCCTCAGGGTCAACTACAGAGGAGCTTGATCTTAACCCTGAATGAATTCCTTTTTCCAGCACGGAATGTAAAAGAAATGGCAAAGACGCTCATCTCTGTCCTTGATATAATAATCCCTCGCCCACAAAAAGAACTCAGCTGCTTCCTGTGTCCATTTCCCAGATAAGCAGCCCCCGTTATCTTATGTTTTCTTTCCTTTTTTTTTTTAAGATTGTATTTATTTATTTTTAGACAGAGGGGAAGGGAAGGAGAAAGACAGGGAGAGAAATATCAGTGTGTGGTTGCCTCTCATGTGCTCCCTACTGGGTATCTGGCCTGCAACCCAGGCATGTGCCTGACTGAAAATCGAACTGGCGACCCTTTGGTTTGCAGTCTGCACTCAATCCACTGAACTACACCAGCCAGGGCCCAGTTATCTCATGTTTTCATCAGAGGTCCTGTCTCTGAGTCTTTCCGGCAGCTTCTGTGAGGGGTGCTGGTTGGCCAGGAGACAGACTCACGGGGAAGACCATTCTCTGCGACACTGGGTGGGTGGCTGCCCATTCGCTGCAGCTGAGTAAGCCCCCACTCAGGGCAGAAGAGAAGCCAAAAGTCGACAGAGGCAATCATGGAGGGCGGCGACTGAAAGGGAGCCCAACATGGAAGAAACGCGAGCAGCATGCGAATCCCAAACGGGGCTGTTCACAGCAGGGAGATAAAGCTTTTGGAAAATACCGACGCTGAACGCGACCTCAGGGGGGTGGAAAAAAGCCAGCAAATTACATGTGAGCCTGAAACGCGAGACAGCCAAGGTGGCCACAAGACACGCAAGCCAGGCCGGAGCACATAGTTGAGGGATCAGGTCACAGACGGGGACGAGGGCGATTTGTCCCTGAGCACACTGAGACCGCATCCCAGGCCCTGGGACAGCCTGGGCTCAGATGAGAGGGAGGGCCTGCGAGGGAAGGGGACAGGGGTGGGAGGTGTTGGTTTGGGAGAAAACCTGCAAAGCCCATGCCGGTGGAGGCTAGAAGGGAGAAGGCCCCGGCCCAGGCTGAAGGAGAGGTCACTGAGGGAGCTGGTGGCAGGCCCCAGTACGCTGGCTAACGGGTGGCCCCAAGGCCCCCTGGCTGGAATGGTTCTTTGAGGCCAGGTGGGAGAGACCAGGTAGCATCGCAGCTGTGATAAGGTCTGGTCGCCCTGCAGCCGGGGCAGCAGACCCCTCAGGGCCTGGGGTGTGCTCAGTGGGAAGGGGACTGGGGCTCCTCCCACCTTTCCAGATGACCGCCAGGGTCATCCCATCAAAAGCTGAAGCTCCCCAGGCCTGGGCAGCCTGTTCCTGCCTTCAATCAGCAAGGCACTGCCTTTTGTGAGCGTCAGCTGGATCAAAGGTACTCCACACCAGATCTTTCTCTTGTGAGCTGTTGTCTGCCCACGTTTTCACAAAAAGCCAACGGAAGGGTGGGAAGCAGTGGAAGACGGAGGAGGCAACAGAGATGGGGCAGAGATGGGGCCAAGGCCCTCGGGTGATGGGAAGCCGAGTGGGGAGGCACGCGGGGGACCCTGGGGCCCAGGCCCATGGCCAGTGGCCTGCGGGCCTGGAGGGCTTGGGCAGGGAGTCAGTGGTCCCCAAAGGCATCCGGCAGCAGGATGGAGGCAGCGAGCATCCCGAGGGACTGTTCCCGAGCCCAGGTCCAAGGGGACCTCCTCAGCTGCGTCAGACACAGGAGCCCTCCGACTGTGTGCAAACACGGATGGAGCCCGCAGGCCCATCACAGCGCTTCGTGCTCACAGCACTGAGCTGAAGAGCATGACCCCCAGCGGAGAGTGGGATGGGGCCCCTGGAAATGGAAGTAGGGGGTCTGTGAGAACTGAGGTGGGAAAGGAGACCTGAGCCAGGGCGCAGGGGGCCTCTGGAGCCGACAGGGAAGATGCCACAGAGGGAGTGACCCGCGGGCTCCTGCAGAGTAGCGCGCGGTCTGGCTGGGCAGGCGGAGCAGGGCGGTGAAGGAGGACGCTCTGCAAAGGTGTGAAGTGACCCATGGTGATGAAAAGCGTGTGTTCTGGAGCCACACGGTCTGGATCTGAAGCTGTGTGACCTCGGGCAAGCTCCTTCCCTTCTCTCTGTGCCTCAGTTTCCTCTACCATAAAATAAGGATTAAAAAATGGGATCCACCCTGGCCGGTGGCAGCTCAACTGGAGTGTCATCTCATACACCAAAAGGTTGCAGGTTTGGTCCCCGGTCAGAGCGTGTGCAGGAGGCAACCGATCGATGATTCTTTTACATTGATGCTTCTCTCTCGTCTCTCCTTCTCTCTCTAAAATCGATAAATGTATCCTCTGATGAGGATTAAAATAATAAGGACCCACCTCTCAGGATTGTTCTGAGGACTGTCTGGGTGACATGAAGAAGGTGCTCGTTAAAGACGAACAAAGCTCTTTCACGTCTCGTACTCAGGCATGGTGGGCAAGGGGACAGCGAGTGGGCGGAAGACCAGCTGGAGGGGCCGGTGGGGAGGGGCCGCTGGAACAGGCGCTGCCCATGGCCTCAGGCCCGGGGGATTCTGGGGAGTCGGAAGAGACGTAGCCGTAGCTTTCTACTTCTTATTTTATAGATTTAAAAATATATGACCTTTAAAATGGCATTTGAAATCGTTTTCCAATTACACGACCTAGCAAACTAAAATTAAAATGCTCTGGTATTTTTATATTGCATAATTCAAGAGCTGTTGCTTAAACACATATTTACTTGTGGCCAAAAGAACAAACAGAAAACAAATGTCAGAGTTTAATTATTTGGCTCAAAAAATAGATAATGCTAGGGCAGCGTAAGGAGAAAAATGAGTTCTACGAAAAAGAAAAAAAGGGTTACTGAAAATGGTAAAATTAGTAACCAAAGCAAAAATAGTTCACATTTTAATGCTTGTGAAATCCGCCACCGGATGAAAGTCTCCAGTGTGTGGCCAGGCTTGTGGCCGGGAAAGGGGGCGGGAGGGGGCTTAGGTCGGAGGACCCGAGTTGGACACCCAGGCAGAGTCACGGTGGGTCTCTCAGACGAGGAGGAAGACACTGATTTTTAAATCGACTTATATTACATTCACCCATGCCTCTCAAATATATACACGCCTTCCTAAAGCTACATTTCTGCACGTGAGAAATCAGGACTGGATGGTCAAGCCCCTGGGTGCTCCGGGTCTCAGTACCTGGCCATGGCCTCACCCCCGACTCCTGCAGGAAGGAAGGAGCCAGAGAGCGGGTGGGAGCAGGCCCCAGCTGGCCTCGTGTCCTAGAGAGCAGGGCGGTGCGTTCAGGGTGCCTCACTTCCCTCCGCTGCTCTGCCCTGGCTGGCTCTCTGCCCTCCACTCTCCAGCACGGGAGGCCCTCATCTCTTCAGTCCAAGTGGCCCGCTAAGATTTGGGGGAAGGCCCGTAAAGGGGAGGTCCCGGCCAGGCCTCGGGTGCGTGCTTTGGTCTGCTTTCCAAAGGGCTGACGCCCAGCACGAAAGCCCCCACTGCCACCCTTTACTCGGCCTCTGTGTTTCGGGCGGAGGCCTCCGCCCTGGGTCGCTGCCCAGGCTGGTAGGAGGGTGAGGTATTGCACCAGCCACGGCCATGACGACCTCTTCACACTGTCACGCCCCCCTGGGCCAAAGCACACCTAGGTTTCGGTCACCACCGGTCCCTGCAGCACGGGACCGGATCCCTCCCCATCACCCAAGCACTGACGATGGGCCCAGGAGCAGGGGGCTGTGGTGGATTCTGGGGAACCGGGCCCCTTCGCCCCTTTGCCCCGTCCCAGGTCCCCACCGAGTCTGTCTCTGTAAGCCAATGCCTCCAGCACCAACCCAGGCAGCTCAGCCCAGGACCCAATGACCATGCCGCCCGCTTCACCTTGTGGGAACCACATCACAAGCCCTCGGCACTGGGGGGTGACGATGACTAAGATGACCACACTGTTTGAACACAAGATGAGGGACGGAATGGACATTATCAAGGCCTGGGGATGACCTGTCCCCACCCCAGGCCTGGGGGGGCTTTCTGTCCTACCCTGCTTGGTCTCCAGGTGGCAGTGAAGCAAGCGGCAGGCCCCGTATGGATGAATGCCTGCTGGCCTCCCGCAGGTGAAGGTGGCCTCCCTCAGCATCTCCCCGACCCCTTTCCCCACAGCCTCCAGAAAAACCACAGCCTCGTCCATCAGGGATGCGTGGAAACCCCTGAGGCCTCCCGAAGTGCCGAGGTTCGGAGAAGCGACCACAGAGGGTGGGAGGGGTCTGAACCACCCGTTCTTGGGTGGGCTTCTCCAGGCAGCGTGCTGGGTGTCCTCACACCTTCAAGGTAGGGTGACGACGGAGAAGCGTTCCTCCCCTTCTGTTGCACAACAGCTGCTGAGACAGAAAGAGTTTTTAAAAAGTGCTCCAAGCTCAGGAAATCTGACACTTGGTCTCCACGGCAGCGGTGGCTCTCTGTGCCCAGCCAGTGGCAGGCGGAGGGCCATGCCAGAGACCACTTGAAAGAGAGCGGTTGGCTCTGTGCTCCCCGCAAGTCTGCAGATCCCGGGTCTACCATGAACATTTGACGAGGCCACTCTGGCTGAGCGCCCCCACCCTGCCGGCCTGGATGAACGGGTGGACTGGGCTGGAAGGGCAGCGCACGTCCAGCCTGGCTGCCACATCGGCCCACTGTCCCCTGGCCAGGGACCCCATTCATCTCTAGCCCACGTGATCGCGGCCACTGTGTGCCCAGCTCTGTGAGGGTATCTTCATGCTAACTGGCCGTTCGTCCACAGCTTTCTGCTGAGGCCTACCATGCCCGAGGCTGTTCCACATGGCGGGGATGTGGCAGTAAGTAAGACAGTGCTTTGCCACCAAGTGCCTTGCATCAGAAACGAGTGAGGCATTCCCCAATCGTGAAATAAACAGGCTACATGGTATTTGGTGCCGATGAGTGCCATGAAGGAAATAACCCAGGGACGCCCGAGAGGTGACAATGTGTGGACGGTTTGCTTCTTCCCTTGCGTCGGGTGCCCACCACGGGGCTGCAGAGTGGCCGTGAACGGCTGCACCCCATTTGGTGGATGAAGGAGGCGGGGACCTGCTGGGACGTGTATCGCTAAGGCTGCTGACCTCACAGAGCTGAGCCAGAATTGAAGCCAGGTCATCTGGTCACAGAAGTCCATGATCTTGCCACTGGGCTGTTGTCGAAAGACCTAAAATGCCGTGGACTTCTGGTCACACAGCCCTGGCAGATGTCAGCCCTGTGGTGATGTTACAATGGAAGGTGTCAGGGGGAGCTGGAGTCCTTGGGGTCCCGGGGTGCCTGGTCACCGGCAGCGTCTGTCCGGGGGCAGGAGCCCAGTGTGGACGGAGTGCCGATGCTGGGAGGGGCCGCTGTGCGCAGACAGACTCCACGCCAGCTCCTCAGCACGGAGCCTGATGCCAGTGGGCGCTGGCTTCCAGGAGCAAACACTCCCTGTAGCCGTGCTAGGTTACCAAGGGGATGCCAGCGAACATGGATTTGGGAAGAAGTGTGCATGACTGGTGACTCAGGCGGGTCTGCAGGGGCCCCAGCTCCCCGCCCGGCGGGAGAGCACCCCCGTTGTAGAGGTAAAGAGCGTGGATTCTAAAGCCGGACAGACTGGGTCCAAGTCCCAGCTTTGGTGTCCCTTAGCTGTGTAATTTTACACGCCTGCCTCTGAGACACCAGGAAAGCACATACACGCGCGCGCATGCACACACACGAGGGGTGACAGAGACCAAGTCAGAGCCACACCAGCCCGTCGAAGGGAGGGTGTGAACGGTTCACTTCTGCACACGCGCCCTCCACCACCATTCTCACGCTCACAGGGTCCACCAACATGGGCCGTTACCGCCCGACACAGGGTGCCCAACAACCATGATGCCCCATAATCACTCCAACTCCCTCAGGATTCCTGGAGACCCGCTCACACCCTCCGGGGTACACGCCAGAGCCCTTCGGCGGGGTTACCATCATCCAGGATGAGAGCCACACTTAAAACCCGTGGCCTGACTGCAGAGCACACCTGACCTCTCATGGTCGGAGAGGGCTCCCCTCCCAAGGTCTCTCTCTCTCTCACCGCATCTGTGTGCCAATCGGTGCCAGGAGTATCTCTGCAGTGTTTGGGGAGCTGACCACCTGACCGGAAATATCTCAGACAATCCGAGAGGTTTTAAAATGTGGCCGGGCGGGCATAGTTTGCAAAGTAAGCAGGAAGAGGCTGCAGGGCCAGGCCTCCCTTCCGCCCGCTCCCTTCTCTCCCTTAAGGTCCGGGGCCCGCAGTCACGCTTGGCTGCAAACTGCCCAGGCCATGCCATTCGCAGACCTTTAATTTCGAAAACCTCCTCCTTTCTCTTTGACAAACCAGCAGGGTTTTTTTTTTGGAAGAGTTACTTAGAAACTAAAGTAAATTAGAAAGTGATAAAACTGCCATGGGTAACAACATTATATAAGCAGGAGGGACAACCACACCATAACAGGGTTAGCACGGAGCGGAAGCGGTGTCCTGCAAAGACATCACGGCCTGAAGGGGCCCTACCACACCCGAGCTGGGCCAGCCTTTAGAACTTTCTGGAAAACTTGGAGTCCAACCTGAAGGTGTGGAAGACTTCATAAAGCCAGAGGTCTCTGGGGTTTTGCCTTGCCCGGTGCCTCGCCCACCCCCAGGCCGCCTCTGCCTGTCCCTGATCGGTCTCTGTCACCTGCCCTCCCCGTCATCCAGCTCCTGCCATTTGACTGGCTGTGAGGCCTGCCAGCCCTGTGGCCGGAGCCGCTATCCAGTCTGGGCTACTCTGCAGCCCTGGATGGCGCACTAGTCCTAGACCATCTCTGCCTCATCTGCTGCCTTCAGCTTTCAGAAGCCAACTCAGCCCCTCACTCTACACCGAGCCTCTCCGCCCCCTGGCCTACCACCACATTATGATGGTGACCCTCCCGCCATCGCCAGGGGAGGGGAAGGTGTCGATGGTCCGCACCCCTCCCCTGCACTCCCCTCCCCTGCATGGCTCCCCTCCCTTGTGCACCCCTCCCCTGCACAGCTCCTGGTAGGGGAAGAAGGTCCATCTTTCTCCTCTTCCTCCAGGGCTGTGTCTGCATCCCGACACCACCTCAGAGTGCTGTCCTCGTGGTGTTTGTCCCAGCTGGAGAAAGGGGACCAGTGCTTCCTCAGGGGGAGATTTCTGAAGGGGCTGGTCCGCAAACAGTTTCACTGACAACGAGCACATGAGGGAGTTTAATGATTGTCAGTAACAAGGCAAGGTTTTTACTTCAGAGGCAGGTGACGGGAAAGTGAGACAATAAAAAGTGTTTCTTTTAACCCTCTCCTGAGGACATGCTTATTGATTTGGGAGAGAGGACAAGGGAGGGAGAGAGAGAGGAACATTGATCGGTTGCCTCTCGTCCACACCCTGGCTGAGAACTGAACCCGCAACCCAGGCACGTGCCCTGACCAGAAATTGAACCTACGACCTTTCAGTTTATGGGACGATGCTCCAACCATCTGAGCCATACCAGCCAGGGCTCAAGTTTGTCCTAATTAATAATTCAGTAACCTTTTCACTGCAGCATTATAAATCATTGGAAAATAGAGAAAAACAGAAGCAGAGCCCTAGAAAAAAATCACCTAGCTACCTGCTCCATTTCTTGCCTTCTCCTTCCGTGCAGAAGCCAGGCAGCTGCCAACATGAGGTAAACACACAAACAAACAAACAGGGGACAATGCCACTCACGCGCGCCCCTGAGACAGGAGAACCCACAGGGACCCAGAGTGGCATGGTGGCTGCCGGGCTGGGGAGGGGATGAAGGTCAGTGTTTGATGATGAGGGGTTTGGGAAGACGCACATCTCTGTCACCGGGTGCAGGTGGTGACTGCACAAGGTGATATCCTTAACGCCGCACAACTGTGCCCTTAAAAATGGCTAAAGTGGCAACTTCTGTTACGTACATTTTACCACAATGGGTAAGACATGAGGGAGGCAACCGAGCGCTCAGAACTCACAAGTGTCTTCCTCCATTCATCCCTGCGTTCTCGTCGTTTATGTGACTTCGACGGAGCAGACAAGCGACGCGCACCAGGCGCTGTGCTGACCTGAGGAGCAGTGTGGCGGCCGCCAGGTGTGGGCGGTCGGCCTGCGGTCGGCCCTTAAGGCCGTCTCTCTAGGGTGCAGCTGGAGAAGATACCGAAAAGGTGCGTGCGGGCTGTTCTCCCATCGCTGAGGGTGTGAGGTGCCAGGGGTGCTGGCGCACTCCACACGCAGGGCCCCCCATCCCCTGGGGGCTGTGAGCCAGCCTCCCAGTACGCCCTTGACTTTGGAGCAGCGGATCGAGGCCCGCACCCTGCTCCACACAGCGCTGCCCTGATGCCACATGGTGTGTTTACAAATGTGTGGTTCCCACGAGGTTCTTTTTCCTTAGCTCTCATTTTTATCCTACCCCACGGCGTTCATTTTCCGGTAAGGAGTACGTGGCAACTTTGTTCTTTAAGAAAATCTGACTACCTAAAAGTGGAGCATATGTGATGTAATTTCACCCCAAGTCTTTCTGGGGGAAATAAGGGAGGTTGGTATATTTTCATCATGGGGGTCATATTTGAATTGTCTAAAGACTGATTACGTGATAATGTTGAGAGTCAGGGTTAATAAATGTGCATTTAGGGTGCTGGGTGTGTCCATGGGAGCCATCCGACGTCGGGAACGTCCTCTGATGTCCGTGAGAACGGATGTGTGCCCTATGCCCTCCCTTCTTACTGTGGTCTGGCTAGGGTTCTGGAGAGAATAATCTATACTCATTTCTTCCATTTCCTTAACTTCTTCTGTCTGGCTTCTCTCTCCACTCACCACTCCTAGTTCCCAGATTCGGTGGGAGCGTGGTCCAGCATCCCCCAACCCTGGGCTGCGCTGGACACTAGCCCCATCCCCCTCTGGACCCCCTCCCTCCCTCGGCCAACAAGATCCACTTCCCATCTGTTCAGTTCACAAGCTTGTCACTGCTGTAGGTCAGGCCCTGCGTGGTGCGGGGGACACAGGACGGGCTTGGACCTCACCGCCACATTTGTTTCCTCCACTCTGGCTCTTCAGGCTCACTCCTTTCATGGCCTAGAAGAACGAGCAGTGATATGCAGATTGCATAGGAAGTCCATCAAGTATGCGTCGTCTGTATTGATTAAACACTGGGCTTCTGTCCGGAGCAGGACAGGATGGCAGGGACCCGCCCCGAAACAAAGGAGATGCGGCCTCTCAGCTTGGGGAAGTAAAGGGTGTGAACACGCTCACAAATAAATACGTTATAAAGCAGAAAGTGCTGGAGCTTTAAAAAGATCTAATTACATGCTGTAAGTCAAGATCAAAGGAAGGAAACCTACTTTGGGTCTTAGGCAAATGACATTGGCCTGGCAGAGCCCTGATGGGCGCATGCGAGCAGAGGGAAGGCAGCCCCTGGCAGAAGCCATTGCAGGGAACAAGCACGCCTGGGGGCGGGGAGGCACCAGGTGCAGAGGCCTGCTGTGGGCCACCCCTATGCCAAGCGGTCGGGCATTTTACCGAATGTTCAACAGGGACTCAGCGCCAGGCTGGGGGCAGTGGCGAGATGGGGTGAGCAGCGTGCTTTAGAAGGGTCTTCTGACAATCACTCAGAAGTGGGGAGGGTGTCCGGGCAGATGGCAGGAAGTGGGGCTGTGTCAGAGGGCTGCCTGGACGGAGAGGGGAGGGGATGGAGGGGGGCTGGGCGGAGGGAGGGAGACAGTCAGGGAAGTGCCGGGTTTGGAAATTTGCTGGCGGAGGAGGTGCCGCTCTTACCAGAAATGGCATCAAAAAGCTCTGTGTGTTTGGGAAACGTGGATTCAAGGAAGAAGTCAGACTCTTTCATGCAGAAATCCGGGATGAGTGAGCCCCACAGCCTGTGTTTGTAAATGAGGCACCATGGAGGGGACACATGCCTGCAAGTTTGGATGGTCAAGTGTGTTGAAAGCCCCCTTCTGGACCCCTTCTGCCTGGTGTTGGGGAGGAGGTGGCGAGGGGTTGGTCAGTACCACCTTGTCCAGGTTCCAGGTCGCGCTCCGGAAGTCAGGAGGCAGCTGTGTGCCGCTGGAACGCCACGTTTGGCTTCCTGATCTCTGGATCCCATGCACGGGCCTGCGTTCTTGGTCACACCGCTCCAGCGGCAGAGTCAGAGACAGCGGTGCTGAGCATCTCCTTCCGGGAGTCCTTCCTGCAAGTCTGAAAGCACCTGGTCACAGACCTGCTCACGCTGTTGTCCCTGCACCGATGGGCTCCAATGTGCCAGATGGGCTTGGTGGTGGGGTCTTTGTGGGCCGTGAGGTCAGGTGAGTGGAGACCCCAGGATGGGAAAGCACACACAGGAGGGGGCAGCAGTGCCACAGGGAAGGGAGCTACACCTGACCTGACCCTTGACTTGACCCTGCCAGCTCCTCATCTTGCACCTCCAGCCCTCACCATGGTGAGGGAGAAATGTCTTTGGTTTAAGCCACCCAGTCTGTGGTCTCTCCTTAGGGGAGTAGACACAGTGAATACCCTGAATTAACCCCTTCTTGCTGGAGGTGCTGAGTGGGTTCTGCTTCTTTCCCTGAGTCCCGGGGCCCTGTGCAGCAGGACCAAGTGACACTTGTGCCTGAGCCAGAAACATGGCCCTGAGCACAGAGAGAACGTGTGTCATTAGGGGTGTAGGGGGGTCTGCCACCAATGGTTGAAGGAATGCCGAGGGAAAAGCAGGGGACAGGAGGCTGAGCACAACGTAGATGGGAAGTTTGCGAGTCACCTTGGGAACACCGGCTCCCTGAGTGGCGGAAACCAGACAGCACGCAGGTGACCGGAAGGTGACCAGACGGCATGCAGAAGACTGGGTGTGCTCCGGGGCGGGTCCCTGCTGGAGGCCTGTGAGGATAGTGTGTGGGTGCAGGTGGGGAGCACAGGGGCAGTGTCTGGCTAGTGTGGAGGTCTCCGCAGGATGCCACTTGCAACTGTCACAGGTTAAAGCCACTTAATCATACAAGGTCTGTCCAGAAAACATCCAGTCATGCACTATGAAAAAGAGAGACATTTATTGAAGAAGATACAAGATACAAGAAACACTGTACACAGGACAATGACACCTCAGTTTCCTTCAAAGTAGGCACCTTGGGACCTCACAGAATTCTCCCAATTGGTCAATGGTCTGAAATCTCTTCCCTTTCAAAGGTGATTTGAGTTTTGGGAAAAGCCAGAAATTTCAGGGTGCCACATCTGGGCTGTAGGGGGGCTGAGTGACCTGGGTCATTTGATGTTTCGCCAAAAAACTGCATGAGATGTGATGCATGAGTGGGCACATTGTTGTGATGAAGCTGCCAATCACCAGTTGCCCATAGCTGTGGCCTTCTGAATCATCTGAATAGTTTCCACAGAGGAATGTTCTAGCTTAATGCAAAATTTGATGCAGATTCACTGCTCTACTCGCTCAGTCATTTTGAATGTGACAACCACACAGTACACGTGCTCACTCAACGGTGTCTGCCACCACCACTGACTAGTACAGTGAAGTCATCATTGTTCACACATGCACATTCCAGTCCACGCTCCTTGGCTGCCAGGCTGCACTGATGGCACACAAACCGCTCTCACATTGACCGTGGCTGGGCTTTTCCAGACAGACCTCGCATACTTCCTTTCTGAAGTCAAGTCTGAGTCATGCTTTAGATGGGCACACAGGTGGCACATTCACACAGTTTGACAGCGAGTTCTGCCGGGGAACATTCCAGGGTGTCTGCTCGCTCCTCTCCACCCTCCCAGCCCGACAGTGCCCTCCTTCAGTCTTTGTCTCTCCTGGTCCAATGTTGCGATATCACGTCACACCTGACCTCGTCTTCCACCTGTCCACGGGCGTTGGCTTCCTTGAGTGGAAAGGTGGAGCCGGGCAGAAGGCCCCGGGGCTCGTGGGGGCCGTGCACACTCTAAGTCGGTGTCCAAACACACAGCCCAGAGCCCGCAGAGAACAAGCTTGGTCCTCTGAGACCTGGCAGGGATGGCGAGGACAGCGGGCCGTGGGTGAGAAGCCAAAGGAGCCGGTGTTGGCCGGTGCAGTGCCGGGGACCAGCTCGGGGACACTGTCAACCCAGCCTGTCCGCCACATGAATGACAGTACTATCTCCCAGGTGACGGGCTTCCCAGGACATAACTGTATGGCGTTCTCTGTAAGCCAGAAAGTGCTTAACAAATGGTGGGCGCTGTGGCTACTAATACCGCAGCCACTTCTACCAAATCAGGCCGAGCCTTGGGTGTTAATACTGAAGACAGTCACATTAACATTTTGTTACCACCAAGCTCTTTTTGCGTGTTATCGTTTCCGTGTTTACATATTCCTAAGTACTTTGAATCAGGGTTTGGGGAGCTGGTGGTGAATGCTTGCTGCAGCAGGAACCTTCCCCAGAGGAGCTGCTGTGGGCTTAGGAGTTTCTTCCCACCATCAGGAAAAGCATTCATAATACAGTTATTTGCTATTATGACTTATCCAGCTGTTGTTTAAAAAGAGGCAGTGACCCCTCTGCATTCTCAGGACCTCCTTAGAGATTTGCTTTGCTTTTGATGCTCTGTCTGAATAACTTGTTCTTTTAGCAATTTTTAAAGGGCGCCAATGTGAGATGTTTCTGGAGCTCTCCTATCACTGGAGTGTGCCATTTGGCATCTCAGCCTGGACCTCTCCACACGCTGTGTTCGTTGCCTTTGGGCATTTCTGGCGATCAGCGTACAACCCCATTTGTGCCGTTTCAATGATCCTGAGATCCCCAGGATGCGTGTTCCTGGACACGTAAGCCTGTTTTTTTTCTAGCTGAATGCTTGCAGCACAGGTGTCCCAGGGTCCTGAAAAATGTCACCAACAGGTACTCCAAAAAGGGGGCGGGCCCTATAATTAAAATGCCTGGGGGACACTGGGTCACACATGCAATGCTCTATGTGTTTGGGGAGTGTGGGATGGCTAATGTGTACCCTGAACTGCCAATGTGTACTTGGCATTTTCCAAATGTCTTTACCAAGATGGCCCTTTCAAGTTCATGGAAAATGGGGTAACATCCTGGAGATGGCGCTGCAAAGCCCAGTTCGGGGTATGCTGGCTCATAACTTTAACTACGTTCGCATTTAAACTCCTAAAAGGAGAGGCCGGCCTCTAGGCAAGGGTGTTTTTTCATCTTTCTGTTTGTTTGGTCTGGAATGAAGGAGTCTCCCTCTCATTTTTTCCTTTTTTAAAAATTGTGATAAAATACACATAACAAAATTTACTGACTTACCCTTTTTTTAAGTGACCAGTTCAGTGGTATTAAGTACAGTCAGCTTGTAGGGCAACCGTCCAAGATTCCCGTTGAAACTGCATGCTCGGTTTCCCCTCTCATCTCAAAAATGTTTTCTGATGTTCGCAGAAGAGCACGTATCTGCTGAAGCCCCTCCCCCTGCTCCTGTCCGGCCCTCTTCCTCCTCAGGAACTCTGCGTCCCCTCTGCTGCCTGCTACCTGTGCCCACATCCCTCAGTCCACCCTTTCCTGCTTTGATACTCTTTCAAACCACTGTGTTTGAGTTTGTCTTTTTCTTTTCTTTTCTTTTCTTTTCTTTTTTTCCTTCCTTCTCTTCTCCCTCCCTTCCTTCCCACTACTATTATCTTTTTATTCCTGCTTGCTCTTTATGGTTTTCAGCTTCATAAATGCCACATTTTCTCAAATCTCACTAAGAATAGTAGCAGGTGTTCTACATTGTGTTTTACCTCCTTCACAAGACGATTTTCCAAGTTCTGCTCCTGCCGGCGACCCTGCCCTTTCCCTTTCCTTGAAGAAGGTGTGTGCCCAGGCTCCGTGGAGGCTCTTCTCCCTCCTCGCTGGCACTGCCGCCAGGCCTGGGAGCCGGTGAGAGTGCCTTTTGGAGGCTCCTGAGCTGACGGGCAGGGTCCCATCAACTTCTCCAAGCCCACTTCTCAGAAGAGAGTAGGCATTTGCACAGCGCAGTTCTGTGCCGCGAAGGCCTTCCCCACCTGAGCTGGACACCAGGAATCAACAGGGCGGGGGGCACCAACAGCTCCATCCCTCCCCAGCACGGGGGTCCTGTCGCCACACCACCCCAAGCCCTGCCTCCCCCCCGACGACGCCCTTGCTCTGGATGCAGGAGGGCAGCACTGCCAGCCCTGTCCCACTTCCTGCCTAAGGACTCTGTGAGGTGGTTTCCAGGCTTTCACGGACTGAGTGGTTCCTAGGGAGCAGCTGGAAGAGGAATAAAGGGGGGCAGGGGCCAGTGTGAGAGCAGTGCCCGGGGCGGGCGGGCCCGATGCTCTGCTGTCTGGCTGGGGCCCACTTTGGACTTCTCAGTGTGAGTGGGGCTGGGGGGAGAGGAAGGGTCAGTCCCCTGGGTCCAGGTGCACCTGGCCTGGGGTGGGGGGCAGTCATTGGTGTGTCTTTACCTGGTCTCATCTGTGTCTGAGCTTATAGAAATGCCTGCAGATTCTGTGAGTAGGTTGGACAAGCGTCCTAGTTCAGGGGATTTTTGATCTTGGCTTTTTGCATCGTCACTGGTTATTCAGGAAGGAGCTTCTAGCAGATGCCATTTCAGTCTGTAATTAAATTCCTGACTTTGATGGTGGGAAAACCCCACAAAATCGTTGCTTTCCTACTGTGAACACAGGGCGACAATGCGCGATCAGGCGAGGCCGGTGGGCTGGGGAGCAGCAGAGGCAGGTCTGAGTCCCGGCTTCTTCACCGAGTGGTCGCTGGGCCCCTGCACAGTGTGGGTCAGCAGGGCCCGCGCTTACTTCCGAGCGTTTGTGATCGAGCCGGAGGACGCGTTTCAGCCCGTCTGTTCCGAGTCTACCACGTACGTGCAGGGAAGCACCAGCGACGTCAGTGACATGTACTCTGCAAACCACACCTGGTTTCTCGGTCATTGTAACAGACCCCCGGCCTGCCTCCTCCCCCGCCCCCCCCCCACAGTGTCAGAGCTTGGACAGTGGTGTAGGGCACAGACGGGCTCGGGAACACCCAGACTGGACACCTGAGAACCCTGTGTGTTAGTGCTCACTGAGTGGATTTCCGTATGTCCAAAAATCTGCCAAACAGACTCATAGCCAGGTTAATTAAAACAAATTATTTATTCTAAACAATTAGAATAAATCCATTTAGGTTTTTCAGAAGTCATCACGGACGTGAAGACTGTGATCAGAAACGGGCGTTGACAGCTGCAGCATTTACAACAAAGTCAGCATCCATGTGACTCGGACTGGGGAGGTGCGAGGGGTCTCCGTCACTCAGAGTCCAACAGGAAAGTTTCGAAGTCCGGGTCCAAGTCGGAGACGAGGGCACTCACAAAGTCATCCACGGAGGGGCACTTCCGCAGCATCCCTGCCAACAGAGACAGTGTCAGTCAACATCTCCGCCTCGGACGGCGGGGAGGGACAGGGACCGTTCAAGTGTGCACTCCAGGGGAACAGCCGGTGTCCTGGAGTCAGAGCCCGCTCTGGGACCTGACTGTGACAGCATCACAGAAAGCTGAGGCTCCGTGTGGGGCCTGTAGAACTTACAATTTTAGTGCCTCTCTGACGGAGACTGAGCCGAGATTTAGGCCCAAACGTGCTTCCCGAGGGCTTTTACTTCGCAGGCATTACTTACTACACACTTGGAGTAATGTTGGAAGACTGAGTTTTTAAAGTTATCTTTGACTGGGCTGATTCAGAACTTAATATGTTTAATTACTTACCAGGTTTTATTACTCAGTTTTGCGCACTTTAAAAGCAATCAAGTGTTAATTTTTTGGCAGAAATCTTATAGAGTCGAGTGATTGGCTGTCCTCCAGCTTTCCTCTCCTGGAGAGCTCCGGGCTTTGCAACTTAGTAACTGTGCAGTGTGGAAGTCACTCAAAACCTCCCCGTCCTCATCTGACCCACGAGGTCGCTGTGGGGTGGAACACGAAGATGTGGAAGGCAACGAGGTGCCATGTCTACCATATATTACCATGTAATAAAAAGTTGGATTTGCCTCCATTTTCCACTCCAAAAGAGAAAGGTCCAATCAATCAACCTTGCTGCCCCAACCTCTGCTCTTGGCAGGTAACGCGAACTCAGGGCCGAACACGGCTCTCTACGTCGGCACTTAATTTGGGGGATGGAGCCCATAAATCTAATTCCAACACCGAGGCCTGAGAAGATCGCCAGAGTCTGCTGTTACTTTCCGAGTCTTTGGTCACTCAACTAACGTGTGCCGAGTACTTGCTGTGTGTTAAGAATCAGGCCGGGTCACGATCCGTCAAAGCCCAAAGACGAACAGGCAAAGTCACACCAGAGGATAAGAAGGACACATCACTAAGGAAACCTGGGGAACTGGAGATACCCAGGTGGCGGAAAACACTAACCTTGACCCCCACCACATACTGTGCATGAAAATTAATTTGAGCTGGGCACAGACCTAACTGTGAAAGCTGAAGTTATGAGGTATCTAAAAGGAAATATAGAACAGCTTTGTGTCTTTTAGGGAGGCAACGATTTCTTAGGACACAAAAGCATAACCACCAAAAACTGATATATTTTATCAGAATTAAAAACTTCTACTCTTTAAAGATACCTCCCAGAATACTGGCATCCAGAATGTATAAAGGAGTCCTTAAACTCACCATTAAAATATATTTTTAAAAAATTAAAATGGACAAGAGTGAAGTGGATCTCCACAAGAGAAGACATCCAAACAAACACAAAAGTCTAAGAGGCACTGAGGAGACCGAGGTCACTGTCACGGGAGAAGCGAGTGAAAGCCGCAGGGGAAACAGCTGGAAGGCAAAGGCCGACAAGGGCACAGGCGCACCAGGCTGTGGGGCCTGAACCGTCCACGTCTGCTGGGAAGAGCAGGAACAGCTCCTTACCCAGTGAGGCTCAGGCCTACCCTGCTGGGTAGCGACCCGAGGAAACAAGAGAAGGCCAATGGGGAACAACGTCACCTCCCAAATGGGGAACCCACAGGCTTCCGGGCACAGGATTTGGCCAAACACGGGGGTGTCTTTATGCCACGGCACACGACTCGGTCACACTAAGCACTGGCCCGCTACATGGGCAAGGACGCGGATGGGCCTCAAACAGCGCACTGAGAGCGGGAAGCCTCACGCAAGGGAGGGCGTGCTGTTTGACCGCATTTGTACGGAGTTCAAAAACAGGCCGCCTCATGTGTGGTGGGAAAACTGGAGCAGGGGCTGCCTTCGAGAGCAGAGACAGCGAGTGACGGGAAAGGGACAGAGGGGACTTTCTGGTGTGAAGGTGAGACTGAACTCCAGTTGGTGCCATATGTGAAACGTCCAGGGGCAAAACGCACTGGTGTCTGCCACCTGCTCTGGAAAATATCCACGTATAAGTGACCTGGAGCATGTGTGTGCGGGACTGATGGGTGGGAGGAAGCAAATACGGCAGAATGCGGACTGTGGGATGTCATGGCAAGTCTATGGGGGCGACCACATCATCCACTCGGTTGAGTGTGGCGGGCTTTCAGCACCAAACGTCCAGACAAGGGTAAACTGTGGGCATTAGGCACACAGAGCGCAGCTGTGGGCAGCAGCAGGAGGAACCCTGACGGGAGACTCAGAGGCCCGGTGGAGCGGCTGGGACCTGAGCAGGACCCTGAAAGACGGGGAAGACTTAGGTTCGAATCAAGGGCTTCTGGGGGGAGAGGACGTGGGAAAGGCAGAAGGCGGGGAAACGCCCGGTTGCGGTGTCTGCATCTCAGGACGTATCTGAGAGAGAAGGAGCAGCTGCTGGAAGAAAGTCCCAGTGCTCTGTCTTTATTTGCGACTCTGAAGTCCAAAACACCATTTTCTTTGGACAGTAAAACCATCTCCAAGGAAGAAGGCAGGCCTGTCCTCTGGCCCTACTGTGCGAGAGGCAGAAGCAGCGAGCCTTGCTGACCAGCAGCACTGTCCATGCCTGTTGCCACTCAAGTGGATGCAACCTGATGAGTGCGGCAGGTTTCGGGCCTTTCCCAGGTGCGGGCTCGACACACAGGACAGTCCTGGGCCGAACGCGCCTTCCAACCTCACAAGTCAGGCCAGCACAACACGGGGCTCCTTCCAGTATGCGAAGCATTCTGTAATTAAGCGACTCGCATGCCAGGAGTTAAAACCACTTTATTCAGAGCAAATTTATTCAGCTCCGTGTGGCCCTCCTGCACCTTTGATGTGGCTCACTTCAACTCCACCGGCTGCCAAGGTCAACATGACCTCGCTCTGTCCCTCTCGGCGGACAGCCCCAACAGCTCCCATCCACCTCCGGCTCCCCCTCCGCGTCACTGCTGCCTCTCAGAGAAGGGCGACTGTAGCCACCACGAAAGAAAAACATGTGCTCGGGGCATTTTAAAATAAAACCTGGTCAGAGCTAAGTGGTTTGGTGATTTTGCCTGCGAGGCAATTGCTCAAGATGAAGGCTGAGAAAAGAGGAAATCAGGACCGAAGGGATAAAAGAGTAGTTACGGGGCAGGAACCCTCTCGGAATATTGTTACCGCGCCCTCCCTTTAATTAGACTTAAATGTCTTGCAAGTGCCAACACGAACTGACTTCTATGTGCAATTAAACGGAAAGCACAGTGTTTCCAAGCAGTTCAACAAATAAGAGAAATTGAAGTCAGCTCTTACATGTGTGTGCAGTCAGAAAAAATTCCGAAAACTGATTTTTTTTTAAAGCTGACAAAAATGTCCCCTTTGTCTTCAAGACTTAATCTCAAAAGGGTGATGACTAGACTTGCCGTTCTGTAGGAGCCCTGGGAGAGGGTCGGGGCTGTTTAGTCCACGAGTGGTAAGTGGGTGGAGCTTACAAACATATTTCACTGTGGAAATCACCTAAATTGGTGGTGGTGGTGGGGGGGAGTGAGGGGGTGAGGGGGAGTTCCTGGGCTGGTTTTTCCAAAAGGACCGAAACAAACGAAGGGCGACTGTACAGACTGGAATGGAGGAGCCCAGAGGCTCAAGGGCCCCGCTGCACACACCGGTCCATCCAGACGGAGGCCGGTCACCAGGCCTGTCTGCCTGTCCTCCCAGGCATGGCGGAAACATAGTGAGTAGCTGAAGAATGGTGATTCGATGTACTTTTCTCCTCTTTACCCAAGAGGCAAACGGGCTGCTAAAAGCCGGGGCGGGCTGGGGCATTTTCACTCGGCGGCTCTGCTCAGACCAGTGTATTTCACGGCCTGGTGGCCCCAGGACGACTGTCCGAGGCCTGGTGAAAGTGCGTGATGACTCAAAAGGGCTCCACGGCGGACTTTTGAAGCAGTAAAGGCTTCCAAGTTGTTCAGGTGCTTGTCTCTCTAGCACGTCATCGAACTGGGAACAGAGTGAGGACAAAGCCCCCAGGTGCGAGGGCCTGGCCACCGACAGCCGCTCCAGACAGGGTGGTCGGACAGACCGCCACCAACGTAGACAACAGTGACGAGGGCAGCTGCCTGGGAAGGAGGCCCAACTCATCCGACCCTTCCAGCACATCTGTGAGGAGCCCACCTCACAGGTAAGACAAGGGAGCAAGAAGAGGTCACATGACTGTGAAGCCCCTTTGTCCAGCCCCGGCAGTCTGGCCCGAGAGCCCGGGCCCGAAAACTCTGCACAACAGCACACGACCCGAGAGACCCACACTTAAACATTAGCATCCGGAACGTGACAACAAACAAATGTGGGGAGAAGCGCCGGGAAAAAAGTCTAGTGGTTTGCTGATGCCACCCATGGCTACAGGGACTCAACTCATTACTTGTCCTTTACTGCCTTGAAGACAAAGCCAACCGCCCCTCGCTCTCCGGGCGATGGAGGGTGTGCTGTGAGCAGGTCCGCCTGTGTGCCTGTCCACCTGGAGGCAGGACGCACAGCAGACTGGGAGCAGCCTCGGCCGAGAAGGCTGCGGGCCGGGGCCAGCGACATGGCTCTGCCCGGCCGTGACGGGGACGCACACCCGGGCCGTGACCAAAGCCTCTGCCTCTCAGGGCATGACACTCAGCCACGCCTGGCTGAGGCAGGCGTTCTTTTCCGGGCACAGCACCGGGAGAAGAAAGTGCCTAGACTTCTTCATGGAACGGTGTCTTCTGGCTGGCTGCCAAGTGTCTGTGGTAGCCCTGGGCAAACAGAAGCCCTTACGTGTCTGAGGGGCTTTGAACCCTGCACACCATCTCTGTGCTTCCGCCAGGAAAAAACTCTGTCGTGAAAAAACCCAGGGTGACTTCAGTGCGTGCACAGAGCTGCAAGCTCACACCCTGCTACTTTGTCACATGTAATGAGACTCTGGCCAGACCCCGACTTGGCCAGTTGGCACACTTGTGTACCCGTCTGGATGCACAGTTCACACAATCATCGGAAAACCTTGCCGAGAACCCCTGGTCGGCAGTTTAGTTAAGTCTCTAAGCCAACCTGGCAGGGAGGGCATCTCGTCCTGGCCCTTTCGCTCAGCACTGGGGTCACATGTCTCCATGTCACTCCATGCTGAGAATATGGGGGTTACCAGGGCCGCCCAAAACAGCAGAATTAACTTAAGCCTCGGAGAAAAGGACAGTGAGAGCTCGGACAGCTCAACGCGCAGTGTGGACGGCGACTCGGGAGCTGGGGTGGGGCCAGCACCCACGGTGAGCCTGTCAGGTCTCAGGAAACCGACGTGCTACCTGGAAGACGAGGCAAAGCTGCTCTCCGGTGAAAACGGCACCCTGAAAACTCCTGAGCAAGAAGGGCACACTGACCTTTCACTTAGCTGAACGAGAGACTTTGTTTCGCAGATGACACGGGAAACACTCTCAGGAATCAACAGCAGGGTTGCTTGGGGCCCTGCCCTGGTCCTATGGCCACACTTCAGAGAGCGGCGGCAGGACCCCCTGGAGGGGACTGGGAGTCTGGGTGGGCAGGGAGCGGCGGGAGAGACGTAGACCTGGGCTTGGAGAGGACCAGGGACCTGCTGGGTGGGAGGGCCAGCTTTGCCAGTTAGCAGCGGTGTTTTTACCTAAAAAAGGAGTGGTGCCTGCTTGCTTAATGGCAGTGCCTGGGAAACGGTGTGTGGTTTCTCGATTCCTGACTCCGTGCGGAGAGCTGAGAAGCACATCGCAGCAGCTTCTGGGAGCAGCAGTTCTGGGCTGGAGGCCCACTGCTGAACCCCAGCAGGGGGTGCCCCTTCCCTAGAGAGGCGCCCCGAGAGTCAGCATAGGCACGGGGCTCTGCGGGAATGCAGCAGCCCTGAGAAACGGGGGGGTAGGGGGGGTCTTCCTGGCACCCTCCCCTGCTGGGGTTTCCAACATGGAGGCCCCTGGCTGCCCAGCTGCGGGCGGCACTGCCGTTGGTGGGACCACACCCTGCTGTCCTCCACCCCAGATGGGAAGTCTGCTCTCGCACTGACGAAGGACAGATGTGCCGAGTCCCTGAGTGCCAGGCGCTATGCACCAGGTACACCGTCAGCACACAGACCTGAGCGAGACCTGTCTGCTGTTCTGAGAGGTTCATATTTGGGGAGAAAACCACGGAAACACATCACTGTTCATGCAGAACAAGAGCATACACACCGCACAGACGTAGCACAAGCGAGGGCATGCCCAATGGCTCGTGGTGGGGACGGGAGTGGGAGTGGGGGGGCTGCAGCTCCCTGGCTGTTGGGAGGCTGCGTCTCCAGTGAACAGTGCTGGGGGCGGCAAGCCCACAGGCTGGGGGCATGCTGACCGGGCTGCAAACATGGAGACGGATGGAGGGAGGGAAGACGTGGAGACGACCCGTTCTTGCCAGCCAGCACCCATTTCCCTCCTGGTGAGAGGACCGAGTCTCCCTCAGGTCACAGTTTCTCAACGAGGGCAATTCTGCTCATCTCCTTTGCCCAGTAGGGGACACTAGGTAGTGTCTGGGGACATTTCTGGTTGTCACCCTGGTGGGGGTGGGGAGCATTTCTGGTGTCCAGTGGGTAGAGGCCAGGGAAACTGCTGGACCCTCCCCTCTGCCAAGCACAGGGTCAGCAGTCAGCTGGCCGAGGAGCAGACAGCTGTTGTGGGGCATCTCCTGCGGTCTGCCTCCGGAGTGGAATGACAGACAAGGGGGTCTGAGGAAGGCGGGGCTCCTGACCCCAGCACCAGCATCCTGGGCAGAGCCTCTGCTCCTCCTGTGTGGGCCCTGTTGGGACACCTCCCTTGATTTGGTGGCCTCTCCTGGACTGCCTATTCCCGAGCTCCTTGCCTGCTTTGGAAAGCCAGAGTTGATTCTCTCAAGGAGATTCTCATTTGAGAAAAGATCAGTTCACAAGTCATTACAAGGCAATTGTGAGACCTAGGGACACTGGTCATTTTGTTTGACTAAGGTCCCGTGTTTTTCCTCATCAAGTCCAGGTGTATTAGAGTTCGAGCTTTACTGTCAGATTCTCTCTCTCCGGGTTCACGGGAGACACCCTCCTGCGGTGGGTTTCAAAGGTGCAGTGGAAGTTCATGGCTGGGTGTGCGCCGGAGGCTCGCAGGAGAGCCAAGCGTTCAGAGCCCAGGGTGGCCTGGAACAGGTAAGGCACTGGTTCTTTGGAAGTTACATTAAAGGCCAATCACACCCTGACCTTTCGGGCCTGCAGGTATTTACTCAGGGGGCAGTGTGGTGGACCTGGAAGAGCCTCAGGCTTCAAAGGGGAAATGTCCTGGAGAACCGTGGCCAGAAGTGGTGGAACCCGGCAGACGAACCGCCCAGGGCTAGAGAAATGGCCTCGGGGTCCGGGGCAGGTTAGAATTTCGGGCAGAATGGAACACTACCTGGCTCAGCACAGCATTGCAGTAACTTAAAATTTCAGTCTCATTCTCCTCTTGTGACCATATGAAAGTTTTCCTCTGAAGGACTGCCAAGGAGGAAGAGAGGAAAGATAAACCCTTCTTCTGTGAGGCTGAGGCTCAGAGGCTTCTGCAGAAGGCGCTCCGTGCTCCTTGCCAGAGCGGGGCTGGGGCAGTGAGGCCCCGAGTCTGCCCGAGGCTGTGCAGAGTGGCCGGCGACCTTCTCGAGGGCAGGCCACGCATCAGAGTGATGTACAACGTCGGGGGCTCACAAAACTGGCACAAGTTTCACTCTGCTTTGCCAGACTATTACGGGGAATAAATAAAATAGTGCATTTAGCGCACAGAAAGTGCTCCCTAATCGATGCACATCCAGTCCAGAGGTCTATGAAAAGCTGCCCCAGTTCACGAGCTGAGGGATGAGGCTGCCTACTTCTTTCCCTCCCACAAACTGAATTCCTAAACACTGGCCTATCACTTTAAGTATTTAGGGTGTTATCATTGAACTCAGTCACAAATATGCAGCTAATGCATTACTGTTTCATTTTCCCCTATGATTCGCCATCTGCTTTTTACAGGACAAAGAAGGACACAAAACATCAATCACAGCAGTAAACCCAGTGAGCAGCTGAGAGGAAAGGTCACGGAGCAGAGACCACGGGGTGACGGGAGAGTCCTGGGGATGGAGGCGGTAGCGGTGAGCGCACAGAATTGTGCACTCGGAAAAGGTGGGAAAGGTGGACTTTGCGTTATGCACGCTGCACCATAATTTTTTAGGGGATCAAACTAGCACGACAGGGCCTTGTGCGCCCCGACGCCCATCTGGCTGCTGCTCGCCCTCCACAACCAGACACGGCCGACGGACTCCGCAGGTGTGGGGAGCGGGGAAGGAGGGCCCGTGTGTGCCCGGCACCACGATTCCTAAAGCCCAACTCAAGAGTTCACGCTGCTATTGAAGCTGAAACAATTACACATGCCCATGTCAGCCCAGACTGATTAAAAATCCGAGTGCCAGGGCTGGCCCATCTCTCACCCCATCTCTCCCAAGCCCGGGGCCACTGCGCGGCTCGCCCTCTCCGCTTTGAAGCTCTTCTCTGTGACCAGGCTGTGGCTGCCCGCACCTTTTCCTGGGGCAGACTCCCACTGTCTGCCGTCGGTTCCAGGAAAGTGAGGTGCCAGCCGGAAAGTGAAACTCCTTTCTTCCTTTGAACTGAAAAACGGCGCTGACCCCTGGGCTGGACTAGGACCTGCCACCGTTCACCCAGGAGCTGCCGCACCTGGGACTGCTAACACCGACCCCAGCAGAGCTTCTGCGTTTCCTGCTGGATGGGGCGGGCCCGCCCAGTGGGGGCCCACAGATGTGCACCGTTTACAGATTAGTTTATTTTAATTTCGTTGTCCGACTGAGTAATTCCATTTACCGTTCCATTTCTGGGTTCCAAAACATTGTGCCTTTTGAAGTTCAATGTCTTCCTTAAACAAACACACCCACCCATTAAACAGGCACACACCCTCTTAAAAATTCAGGGCATTCACAGAAGGGTGGCCCCAGCCTTGAGAACCAGGTGCTCTCTTCCATTCCCGCCTTCCAGAAAGCTCTCGGTTCTTTCAGAGTCTACACTGAGTAAACAGCCCGGCAGGCCCAAGATTAGGGGTTCTGTTTGCTCGGCTGTTCCGAGGGCTGCCGTCTACCTCTACCACAGAAACTGCGCTGCAGCCCTCGGGCCCGAACGCTAAGCCCGACTCCACGGCATGCTCCCCTCGCCCCTCCTGTCACACTGCGCCAGGAAGGCAGGGCTCTGCCAGTGGGCTCTGCTCCCGCGCTCTCACTTCCCAAGTCTTGCTTTGCTGCAAAACCACCTCTGTGCACGGAAGGCAAAGGACACCTGGTCATTTCTGGTTCGCTTGTGCCCCCCTTTGGACCTGTCCCCGTGACATCTTGCTCCGCGAACTCAAAAATGTTTCCTCTGGGCTTCGGCGTGACCATGACAAGGCGACTCAGTTACTGAAACTGCGCAGGAGCGAAGGTGAACTTGTGGTGGGATGCGCACACGACGGTTTCCAAAGCAAAAGGGCCTGGTGACCCCTGACAAGGAGGCTGAGGCGACCCACCAGTCCCAGCAGACGGGCAGGAGCACCTACACTGGGGGTCTAGTTCCCCCACTTGCTGCTGTGGGGCCTTGGGGGCAATGACCAAACGCACCCCTTGGCCTGCTGAGGGAACTCAGCGAGGTGAGGCATGCAAGGTGCTGGCCCATCCAGAGCGCTCATCACAGGTCTTCACAGCGGTCGCTGTTAGCATTCTCGTGATGTTGTGCTGCTGCGGCTGTCCTCTCCTGTCTGCTCAACGTGGCACACACAAAAGCAGCAGAAGTGAGCCCCGGCTGGTGTGGCTCAGCGGATTGAGTGCCAGCCTGTGAACCAAGGGGTTGCCAGTTGGATTCCCAGTCAGAGCACAGGCCTGGGTTGCAGACCAGGTTCCCAGTAGGGGGCGTGTGAGAGACAACCACACATTGATGTTTCTCTTCCTCTCTTTCTCCTGCCCTCCCCCCTCTCTAAACATAAATAAATAAAATCTTAAAAAAATAAAAAAAAAAAAAAGAAAGAAAAGCAGCGGAAATCAGTCTTACTGGTTAACATCCAACCAAGAGCTAGTTGCTGTGGGAAACCAGCCCACAGGCTGCAGCAGTGGTGCAGTGAGACGCGGGCCCTGCAGTGAGCAGAGCCTGTGCACACAGAAGAGCAAACTCGGCTTTGTTTAAACTGCTTTTAGGAAAAATGTGAATGGAGTTTAGCTGCCCCCCGACCCTGCAGCTTAATCAAAGCAAACATGCACTCAGTACTGCAAGAAAAGAGATTAAAAACCAAACATGTGTTACCTGACATCCCATAAATTAATTACGCGATGGGGTAAGAAAAGAGCTTGATGATGTTCTTCAAATATTTGAGACACGCAAACTCTGAGATAAAGGTGGAATTACTCTATTAAAAAACTTCAATGTAAAGATAAACTAGTAAGGAAAAAAAATTGGGTTGAGGCATGACCTAAATCTAGTTTAATTATTAGCAAAGTTACACATTAGCCGAAAGGAAAAGTTTCCTTTGGAGAGATGCTGAAAAGACGCAAATAAACAGAGGAGGCATCTTGTAAAGTATCTTTTAGGAAGGGGTCCAGGCAAACCAAGAGAAACTTTCCTGTCTGTGCTCTCTGGCAACATTTCTAACAAGTTAGCAACCACGTCTTCAGCTCAATTCAACCCTTCCATGGAGAGCAGCTCTAGCTTCTACGACCACCGTCACTGTTTTCCCTTCCCTGCTGCAGTTTTTGAACGTAATTCATTGGCGACTCCCAGCATGGGTCCTGCCCCAGACACTGATGGCTCCCCACCTCCTCCGCCCCCGAGCTCCCTGCCTCAGGGGTCAAGGTAAGCATGCCGACCAGGAGCTCTGGAGGAGCGACTTGCTCTTCTAGCCCGTTTGCAACCCAATGCCACAGCCCACACCTGTAACTACGAGCTAAGGACTCATTTTAAAAGAAGGTTTTATGGTGTTTTCATCAAGCAGCCAGAAGAGCTGAAAGAACATTATCTACATTCCTTTTAGAAGGTAGCAAATGCTGACATGGAATCGCTGATGTGTTTCTCGGAATGAGTCTAGTGCGAGACATAACGTACCTGGGAAAGGTGTCACCTCCAACAACGTCGCGCCCAGAGACGTGACTTTGGGGGGCTGCACTGGGGAGCACAACGCGGCAGTTTGCCAGACTGTCCGAGGAAACAGGCACGACCAGCGCCGCGCACCTGCGGTCAACAGCGACGAGAGGGTCATCGGGAGCCCGACATTCCGAGGGGCTGGGGTGCCGCCAGCCTGCGGGTGTGTGGGCACAGCTCGCTTTGCACCCCGGGAGGCACCTGGGAGAGGGTGAGAAGCTGGGGAGCTGTGGAAGGCCAAGGCCTTCAGGGACACCTGGCCCCAGGCAGAGTTTCCCTTCGAGTGGGTCCTGCTTTACATAACGGAGCACAACGTTAACCGTCACACACCAGGCTGTGGCTTCTGTAGTAGTGAAGGCATTTTCCACGCTGACGCTCGTTCCTGAGACAGCTTCAGCAATTCACCAGGTTGATCTGGTCTTGCACTGTGGGAATTCCAAACACAAGAAGCATCCTGCTGTGTCACACGGTGCAGAACACTGGTCAGGGATGGCGTGGCAGATGCGCTGCACTGGCAGGAAAAGCCCTCCGGAGAGCACACAGCGTCTCAGAGAGCCAAACGGACGGTGACCTTTAAGAGTCGGGGCTTGTTCCTTCCAGGGGATGAAAACGTCTCCATCACACAAAGACTGAGGCCCATGAAGCAGCGGTCCAGGGGGTGGGGGGACCGGCAGGGACACACGGCAGGACATAGAACAAAGGTGAAGCTGACAACCACACAGCTGAGCAGACGCATGGGGAGAAGTCAGAAAGGAGGCAAGACGCCTGGTCCGCACCCTTCCCAAACAGATTCTCTTCTGGGTGGTAAAGAGCTTCACCAGAATGGAGCGAGGTAGGAAACTGCCCCCTTTCTAATAGCCAGTGCTTCTTAGTGCACCAAGAAACACCTGACCTTGTACTTTAATGTTTGTGCATTCTCTCATCACGTGGTAAAGACTGATGGCCTATGTACCTACCACGCCTCACGCCAGGAGCTGGGGACACAGCAGTGAACACCAGTATCCCCTCTCAGAGAGTTCCTGCTTCACTGGGGAGCACAGGTGGAAGCCAGTGCAGACAGTGTTGCCTTGTGTCAGGAAGCACGCACGTGCTATAAAGCAGGGAGCAGGGCGCAGCGAAGGGCAGGCAAGGTCCCTCTGACGACGAGAGGGGAAGATATTTATACGACTTTTGAGCAACCCATCAGAATTTTGTGTGCTAGCGTTCCGTCCTCCCATCTCTCAGTATTCATGTGTGAGTGTGAGCAGTTCTTCGTGAGTGACACACATGTGAGGTACGCCCGGGCCGTGTCCTCAGAACGGGCCCTGAGTTCGCACAGAGCCCCTGCCCAGCGGAGGGGGACAGGGACTGGCTAAGTCAGGCGGCACCTGGCATGTGTGAATGCTTCTCTCAATTAAGGAAATTAAGAGACATATTAAAAAAAGTGAACTTAGGAACACCGAGAAGCTCACGCCCTGCCACACAACGGCACTCACGGGCCATTAACGGGACGGCACAGTCGGTGCCGAGTGCGCGCTCCGGAACAGAAGGCAGCAACCCCAGCTAGCTCCCAGGGCGGCAGCATGGGCTGGGTGAGCCCCTTTCTGTGCCGGGGGCTGGGCACCTGCTGTGACAACGGGAAAGTCGACGCAGCCGGTGTTCAGTGGCGACCACCTGTGGCTTCCGCACTCGCACCGCCAGCGGCACTGCCGCTGAGCCAGGACTCGCCGCCGCTCCTTGACCGTGCCGTCGTGTCTGTCTCGTAGCAATAACACAACCGAAAAGCCGCACGCTGAGCATGTTCGGGCTTTCAGGCCAGTGATCGGGTTATTAAAAAATGAAAGCATCCAAACGCCTGTCACCTAAACACTGTGCCAACAAGATCCTGGTCGTTACCAGGAGACAAAGTCGTTTCTGTCTAATTGAACACACATGCCCGCCTGCCGATGAGAGCCTCTAGGGCTGAAGGAAGGCTCCCTGGCAGCCCGGTGGTCTTCCCTTCATCAGAGCTCTTTGGGGAAGTGCCCCTAGACCTTGTTCAGTGCCAGGCTCCTCCGTTGACTCAGGAAGTGACTCCCTTTGACTCTGGAGCTTCTTGAGCAAACTTCTGCATGGTGGTTGAACTGTTTCAGGACGGGGGCCCACTTCTTGCTCCGCTGTTCCTATTGTGCCTTCCCCAGACCTCACACCTCAGTGGGCCACGGCTCCCGGGGACGGGCTCCAGGCTCTCCATCGCCACCATAAGGGCACGGCCACCGCCCCAGCTGTGAAGGCAGGAGGCCAGCACTTGTCCTTCACATCCTTCTCACTCACTGCCATGCCAAGCCAATTCCAAGACCTGCTGCTTCTGCTTCATAAATCATGAAACCTCTTTTCATCTCAGCTGCTCACTCGCCTGAGCCCAGTCACCTTCTCTTACCCGGGCGACTGCCAACGGCACAGGCCCCCCCTCCACGGGAGACTGGGAACTGTAAGTCTGGTCTTGTCACCTCCCGCCTCGCACACACTGTCAGTGCTTCCCCGCAGTCCCCAGGACAAAGGCCAGAAGTCCCTCCCAGCGCTGGCCCACATGCTGTTCACCTCTCCAGCGCTTTTTGTGCCACATTTGCCCCCCTCCCCCCATTACGTACCTCTGCGTGTCCCCTGCACCCACAGGGAGGGACCGGAGCCCCAGAGATGGCTTCCAGGACGCAGGGGACGTGGCAAATGGCGTTCCAACAGGGCGAGAACTGGGAGTGGTAGCGTCACCATTACCAAAAATTCTCCCAGAGGCTTTTTTGTTTTTATACTTTTGATTCTAAGATAGTTTCATATTCACTGAAAAAGTGAAGATAGGACAGAGAGTCCCCCAAAGCCATTTCCTCCATTATCTCTTGTTGCTGCATCCGCACGTCACACCCTGTTAGCCAACCCCGACTCAGCAGGGTGCACGACAGCCACCCTGTGCTTAGAATGCCTTAGTTTTTACCCAGTGTCCCCTTGTGTTCCCGGGCCCCTCCAGGATACCTGCCGCGCTGCCTCAGGCCCTGCCGACGGTGACCGTTTCTCAGTGACCCTGACAGCTGTACTCTGCCCTCGGTGGTCTCCTCATGACCAGACGGGGTTATGGGTTCGGGAAGGAGGGGCCCTTCCCAGCACATTCTATCAAGGGTATTCCTTGCCGATGTGGCCGACCACCGTGGATGTTGCCGTGAGCCCCTGGTCCAGGTGTGTTTGTCAGTTTCTCCACAGTCTCATTATTCGGATCACCCCTTCCCACACTGTCCTCTTTGGGAGGAAGTCACTGCCCCGCCCACAATTCAGGGATGGGGAGTCAGGCTCCACCTCCGTCAGGGAGGAGCACCTACAGTACAGAGATGGTCGGAGACTCTTCTGCAAGGCAGATCTGCCCATTCTCCCCATTTACGTGTGTATGTATCCGATCGTGTACATCGGGGCGGACTTGTGGGTACATATTTTCTACTTTGTGTCAGACTCCAATGTCGCCCTATTGATCGGGTTCCACACACCGCTGCGGCTTTGGCCACTGGGAATTCTTCTCTTCAGAGGACGTGACGCTGGGCTCCCTGGCACCGACCCCATCGCTGTGCATTTCTTCTTTCTGCGGCCGCGAGACGCCTGGCCCGGCCGTGCACTTCGCCCCAGAGCCGGCAGTTCTTCCAGCGGCCCTGGCTGCTTTCAGTACAGGACGGTGGGAAGCCGCGACCTTGGCACTGGCCGTGCTGACGGCTCACAGGGCGCAGAACCCAGACTGTGTTTAAAACAGAAGAGTGGCGCCCTGCCTGGGGGCCTCCGTGGGTTGGGGCGTCGTCCTGTGGAGCACGAGATCATGGGTTCAATTCCTGGTCAAGGGTCCACACCCAGGTGGTGGGTTTGATCCCTGGTTGAGCACATACGGGAGGCAACCACTCGATGTTTCTCTCACACATTGATGCTTCTCTCTCTCTCAAAGCAATGAAAAAAATATCCTCAGGTGAGGATTAAAGAAAAAAAAGAAGAAGAACAGTTGTAGGTTGTATTAATCTCCTTGGGGACCTTCTGGAATGGAAACGATTCCCTGGTTTGTTTCTTGGACAAAAACAATATGTAAGAAGTTGGGAGAGATGAGCTAGAACATGAGATAAGATGATTATGGCACAACCGAATGTGTCCGAAAACCAGAACGCTCGTCGGAAAGGTAAGGTGGAGCGATTCCAACTGGCTTCGGTGGCGCCCTGAGGGCTTCCAGAGTTCGCGTCCAAGAGTCACTGTGGCAGCACGAAAAACCAGCTGAGGGGCTTTCCGGCGAACTGACTCATGCATCTGCTCTCTTTTATCTGATGCTGGCTCCTTCTGAAGTCCTGTCCGGTCACTACTCTGCACCTCTACCTGCACACTGCTTTCGGCTAGAGAGACACAGAAATGAAGTTCAGAGTTTCTCTTCCTCTAGAGAGGAGCACAGAAACAGCCGTTCAGTGTTTGCCAACCACCTCTGGAGTGCTGGCACCTTGTACTGTGACCTCTCCTTTCCCTCACCGAAGTGTGTGTGCAGAGGCTGAGGGGAGAGCACAGGAGAGCTTTAGGGACTGAGACCTGCAGAGCGCTGTGCTCATCCTGCGGAGGCGGGGACCCTTTTGTCAGCACCGCCATGACAGGCGACGAGCTGCCACGATAGAAAGGGACCGTGGAGGACGAGGGCATGGGCAGCTTAGCCATAGAGGTTTCAAGGTGCTCCCAGGAACACAGGTTAGCAAGAAGTTTGCTGCGGGTCAGCAGGGGGCAGGGGGCCTGTCCCAGGTCAAGGGGAGCCGACTGCAGACCTGAGGGGTCACGGGGCCTCAAGTTCATGTCACTTACGCCTTTTGTGGTCAGAAGGCCCGGCCACCCTCAGGTTGGGACTTAAAGACCTGGGGCAGGCTGGGCGGTCGGAGCACAGTCAGCACAGAAAGGTTGTGAACTCGGACAGAGCGGCACCGTCGTGGGAACGGGGACTAGATGAGACAGCAGGGCAGCAAGCCCCTGGCCTGCGGCGCCTTCTCGGTGCCCTAACCTTTGTCCTGGATAGGCCGAGATACATGAGATCGAATCCGGAGAACTCAGGAAGGCCACGTACTCAAGAAGTTAGATGCCAGCAAGCACGAAAAGGAGTCTTGGAGGACGACACACACCCTTGCATGAGTAATGTCTGTCGTTCGTAAGTGCCGAAACAACACAGCTTCAACCCCTTGCTGCCAGAGGGTCCCAGCGCTCACTTGTTGTCACAGGGCACCTGCCTGCAGCCTGACGGGCACCAGACACACTTCCATGCCGCTCACACACCTTGCTGCCTGTTTCCCTTTCTCACAAACCCACGCCGTCTGAAATGGTCATATTAGGAACTCTCAGGACCCACTCAGGACCTGCTCAACAGTGACCGACGACATCCCCTGAGCCTGGAAGTCAGCTCTCAGGTACCACTTCCGTCCGGCAGCCAGAGGGGCGGCTGTGCCCACGAGCACTCGCACCTTCCTCAAAATGCTTGTGAGAACATCACACAGGGAGTCGTGACGGTCACTTCCATGCACAACTACATTTTCAGTGAAAACACTTGAAGTTAAAAGATTAATGAAAAAAATCACATAAACAAGCTTGGTGATGCCCACAGAACAGTTAATTAGGTTCTAAGTTTTCGGGTAAAAAGTCCAACCTGATGTCTTAAATTTCTAGCCAATGTGTAGCTAAGCTTTCAGAGTAAGAAACAGTGAGTTCTGGTGGCTAAAGAAATGCATTGTGATCTGTTAAAATCTAAAGGCAGATTTTCTGAGGATTGATGACAAATACACAAATTTATAACAAATTTGACAATTTCCTGTAGGAATGTTCCTCATGTTTTGAAAGCTAAAGCCTAAAACTGTGTCCTAGCATCTAAATGAAACACAGTAACTAAAAATTAATTTGTTACTTCGGGGACAATGAAATAGAAAGGAACATTGGAACAGAGATACAATAAAACTTATTTCGGATACAATGAAATAGATTCTCAGAAAACATGCGTAGCTGGAACGCCATCTCTTTAAGGGGAAGAACAAACGGAGAAAACACGGAACAGCTTTCGTTACAGGAGGCCGAAAGCAAACTCGCCCTGCCGGTACGCAAACGTATAACCCACAGACCCTAAGAAAGGCCCCGGCCCCGTCTGGCTTACCTTGTACCAGAAGCATGGGCTCCCGGCCCCCGCCGTGGGCCAGCATCTCCCGCCGGTAGCGCTCCCCTGTCGCCCTGGGGAGACAAGAGGCCGTTAGGGGCCAGCCTGCTAGGCCCACTCACACCTGTCGGGAGTTTCTCGGAAGAAGCCGCACTGATGTCACAGTCCGGGAGCTGCCACAGCTAGACCATTCAGCTCTTTACTTTCTTGCTTCTAAAAATCGAATTCCAATTGTTTAATTATTTTAATGAGTAAAATCATATATCCACTGTAAAAAGCTACCTATATGTTTAGTAGCTTCGTATGTAGCAAGCTATCCCTTCATAGAAGGGATCACTTCATGTGCCTATTACAGGACAAGTAGGGTTACACCGCGTTCTCCATCACCTTTAGGGTTAGTTTACGGTGGAGACTGAAATGATTTATGCCAGTCTGGACTTTCATAAAAGAACTGGAGATGGCACCCAACACAGAAAAGCGACATTCTGAAGTAAAAGTGAAGAGAAGAAAGCTGGCAGGAGAGAACCCATTCCCCGGGTGACCTGGGCTGAGGACACAGGCTACGGGGACAGAAAACTGGCTCTGGAGGGCAGGTGGCAGAGGCCGCGGACGGAGCAGCCGTTTCCACCTGCAGATGCTCCCAGTCGGCCGGGGTCTGTAGGGAATACCGTCTGAACCACAAGGAGGCAGATGATGAAGAATTCTTACAGACAGAAATTCCCCAAATCAAAGGCACCTGGAGACAAGCTATGTAGCTCTGGTATTTTATGAAAAATGCAATTCTTTTAATGCAAATGACCATGCCCTGTGGCAACATAAACGCCGATGTTTCTGCGGCAGTTTTACGCATGGGTGGTTTCGTGAGCGTGATCTCTAATCAGGGCTTCTGGCGGCATGGCCCATCAGAAAGAGGCTCACTTCAGACACCAGTTGGGTTGTGTCCGGCAGTGAGAGCTCAGGCAAAAGGTGCCCTGGAGCAGGAAATGTGGACAGAAGTCTGGGCCGACACCGAGCGCCACGCCTCTGCCTGAGTCACAGTACAGTGCTCTGCCTGCTCCGCCTGGGGCTGCCCGGCCCCGGATGTCAGCTTCCAGCCTGGTCATTTTCAAAAGTGGGGTCCAGAAGGACCTGTTGACGGGGTTGGAAATGTTCTAGTCGATGAGTATTTTTCCTAGCTTACTTTTTACATGTCTATGAAACTCTGGCCAGTACATGTCTAGGCAAGAATGCGTATATAAACCCGATATAAATACTTGGAAATATGTGTATTTAATAGTGTGTGGTTTTCTAGTAAAGTGTAGTTCCTTTAAACGAGATATTTTGTCCATTTTATAGAAATCTCCAGTAAAAAAAATGTAATCCCTCAAATTGTAGTCAATTTTGGCTTCAGGTCCTTTGAAAATAATAAAATCTGAAAAGCAGACCGAAAGCCTGCTCGTGCAAAAGGCTGAAGACAAAATAACATGTGGGTACCAAGCTGTGAAACATCTAAAACTTCTATGACATCAGATCCAAGTTCAAAAGCCTTGGGACTGAACGGGATTACTGGCTGCTGAGGAAATGCTAACCTCTGTCAGGCTGCACGGGAAGCTGAGGGGGCACAGGCAGCAGGAGGCAGAGGGGGCTAGGAATGGGCGGGCCTGCAGACTCGTCCACTCCGCCCTGTGAACCACGGAGCCTTGAGCAGGCACCCGAGCCTCTCCGGGCCTCAGCCTCCTCTGAGAAACTGCACAGCCACAGCCGCTGGGTGTGAGACCGCACGCCACAGGAAAGCTCGAGGTGACACCGCCTGAACCCGGTGAAGGCAGTCCCGGGAACAGCCCCCCACAGTGGCCGCCCGGTTGTTGGAGATGCATGTTTGTGAGCTGAGGAGACAAAACGCTTTCAGCGCCTGTCGGACCAGAACACAACGAGCAGTTCGCTGTCAAAGGAAGCCCCTTCCCAGGACTCAGAAGCCAGAACCGGCTTCCCCAGCTTCCTGCTGTCCGGGCAGGAGGAGGCCTGGCCAGGGAGCAGTGGGCATTCCCCCGTGCTCCCCACCCTCCCAGACCCACACCCCTGCCCTCAGCCCCCTGGCCGGCCTTTGCCGTTGGGGCAGGTGTGGCATCCCTGTCCCTTAGCTGAACTCTCCTCGTGGGCTCACAAAAGCTCGCTGCCCACGCTGGCTGAGCTGAGGCCCGGGCTCCGCGAGGCTGGGGTCTGTGCACCCAGTGTCCCGGGGCCTGCCCAACCCGACCCAGAGCTGCTGCTGTGTCCTCGGCACCACCGAGTGTCCTGTGAGGATCCCACGAGACAGGGTGGCAGGAAGCCACGCTGGGTGGGCAGCTCCGTGAGTGGCGGCAGGTGGAGTTGTCCTGTCTCGGACTGCACTGTCTTTCAAGAGGAAGGAAAAGTGCTCCCAAGCCAAGTGGAGGGCGAACTTTCTAGAACAAATGGGATTCTAAGGGCCATCACCCAAGGCTCCAGCCGCGCTGCTCCCAGCTAGAGAAAGTGCCAAGGCCTCCCTTAGGCAACAAAGGAAACAGAACACGGGGGACACTCCTGGGGAGACAAGGACGCCTGTCCCAGGCTGAGAGAAATGGGTACTGACCACAGGAGGGACTGGAACGCTGAGCAGACCCGCAGGAAGGGGGGAGTGTGTCAGTGTGGGGCCCCTGGGGCGATAGGTTCCTGTGGGCACGGGGACAGGGTGCCAGGCCACCACCCACAGGTGGCCATCGTTCAGGGCTGCGCAGTGGGGCAGAAGGCTCTGGAAGCAGGAGGGGGCTTGGGATGGAGGGAATGCCCGAGGAGCCTCGCTTTCCCGTGGGCTCGGGCTGGGTTCCACAGGGCCAGATGTTGGTGGAGGGGGTGGTGGCGTTGAAGGGATAGTCTCTTGCCCTGCCCCCTTCTTACCTGTCAAAAGGATCTGGTAGGAAACACTCCTTCCAAACCATGGAGGCGACCGCCCTGGACATCAGGTAAGAGTAGTACTTGGCTCCGTAGCCCACGAGGTGGCTGAACCGCAGCTGCCAGGCCTGCGGAGACAGCAACACAGCACCGGGGACGGGTCAGCCTCAGCACTTCAGACGCTGCAGGTGAGAACGCAAAGCAAGTGCGCCAGGAGCCTGCGTGGGCTCTCATTTACCTCCCGCCCTGGGGCCCAGTCACTCACGGTCTGCATTTCCTTCACGTATGATACAACGACAGGGGTTGGACCGGGCCCCACATTCTTACGCTGAAGCCCTAACCCTGGGAACTCACTAAGTAATGGCATTTGGAGAAGGGGCCTTTAAGACGGCGATTCAGTGAAAAAGGAACTTCGGGTGGCCCCACCCCACAGGACTGGTGTCAGAGGATGAGACACCAGGGAAGGGCGCCAGAGGAGAGACCACAAGGGGACACAGCAGGGCGGAGGCCGTCTGCCGGCCAAGGGGGCAGGCCTCGGGGACCAGGCCCGGCACCTAGTATTTCTGCCCGTGTGGGTTGCCGCTGGGATCTGTGGCAGGAATGCAGAGAGCACAGCCCGGACGGTGGCAGAGCAGCTCTGCCCCTTCACACCGCTCAGCCTGCTGGGACAGCCTGGCCCTCCACAGCAGGGGACACTGCGGGCCAGGACCGCGTGTATTCATCCCTCCTGGGGACAACGACATGGCTAAGAAAGGCCGTGCGGGTGTTGATGCCTGAACGCTCTGCACTGGAAGATTCCCTCCGTGTGAGTACTGTTTTTCTCTGCACCCACAAGCTGGGGACACCTAATGTGCATTCTGACTGCGAGCTGAGGGGGGGCGGGGATGGGGAGGGCCCTCCAAGGGCAACCAACCGCACGAGCTCGCTGGAGCGCACGTGTTCCTGGTGGCACCTGCTGCGGCAAAAGCCGGAGTTGCAGAATCTCCCTGAACAGCATTTAGGACTTAAACACATCCACTTTTCCGAAATGAACAAATCCGATGTGCGGTGACCCACTGTCTTCCAGGGCATGCTCCATCTGACACTCAGACTTTGTGGAAAATACGGTGAAGCCTCAGTTCTTAACCAAGAGAATCATGACCTCGTCAGTCTCTTCACTGCCCAGGAAACAATGTGTAAAGTGTAATCCTTGCCAAATCTATACACCGGACAAGCATGCGCTACCTAACGTATTAAGGAATAAATACTAACAAAACAGAGATGCTTCTGAGATCGCAGCGGCATGGCTGATTTTAGGACGCGCTCCAAATCCTACCCCTCCCCTCAGGGGCTGCGCCCAGGAGGACAGTGCTGCTCCTCTCTGCGTGGCCCCACGCGGTCAGCGCAGGGCTGCTCCAAGGAAGCCATGCTGGGGCAGGCAGACCCAGGGGGCAGCAGGGAGGGCACCAGTGCAGGGTGAATGCTATCCCCATACCCACCGCCCCTGCACAACGAGGACGTGACTGGAAGCCAGGTGGACACCTTGCAAGTTGTGTCCCTGAAGGGAAGAGATGTGTCCCTTCCTCCCCGCCTGGCACCCCTTTGGGCCACCTGTGCAGGTGAGAGCCCAGGGATGGGGTAGCTGCAGGCAGGGTGTGCTCACTGACTCCCTGTGGCTGTGGGCTGGGGGGTGCGCTCACATGGCAGGACCCCTCCCCTCCCTCACCCCCGGCACTGAAGCCCTTCAAGCTCTGCAGTGGCCCTGCCCTGGCTTGGAGAAGGTGACTGCCTCCTCTCCTGCCAGCAAGTGCCCTCAGGGGGCTGTGGTGGGTGTGGGATGGTAGGGGCAGGCTTTACACCCTGTTTGTATGCAAGAGGTAATTAAATTGAGGGTAAGTAGCCAAGGATCATCTGTGGGTCAGATTCTTCATTTACAACCTACACCCAGTTCTGGGTGCTCTGTCTTATTTTAGAAAGGGGTCTACGCCAGCTTGTGTAGAGCTGGGATCTCAGCAGACCACGGGTGACCTTGCTCACACACAGCTGCGGGGGTGCGATCGCAATTCTGGGAAGTGGAACGTGGGCGGCTGTGTGAACTGGACACGGGCTGATGCCGCCTCTCACGCTACTGATGACGCAAGTCTCTCGGGGTGAAAGCCCCAAGCCTGGAGCCCACAGCTGAGGGGCTCTGTCTTTGGAACTTCTTCTTGGTGATCTGCCAGAACAAAAGTCTGGCCGCCTTTGCTGTTGTGAGCTGAATTTAATTTTGTTTGGATTTGAGCTGAGCACCGTTTTGGTTTGCCCTGAAAGCAGGCATCTGATTTGAGCTCAGAAACTTCCAAGTTCCCTGGTTTCATCTGCTCGTATCTGAGCTCCCACATAGAGCGGGGAAACCGGACCTTGCAGAAGCGGAGAAAGTCATCAGAATGCGTGAAATGCGCCACTTCCCAAACTGCCACAGCGTCCGCCTTGCACCGACACCCCGGCCTGGATTCAGGAATCTGGCCCCACGCACACCTTGCCGCGTCCTGTTCTTAATGACAGGTTTGCGCCGGCACTACACCCTTTCCACGCCTCAGGACAGGCGACGTAAATCACACCTGCCTGACACCTTTTGTCAGTGGCTCCTAAGTTCACGGCAGACCGTGACCTGCCCCCGCACTGCTGTTTGAACACAAATGGCTAGATTCCTGCTCATGCAACCTAAATAGTAAGTTCTTGTTGCCACTGCTCTCATTCATCAGGAAAAGTTTAAACACCGAGTGTCACGTTAAGCCCTGGAATTAGATCCCTCTTCCTTTGAAACCGACGTTCCCTTCTTCCTAGAGAACATGTGCCAGGCGGGCGAGAGGTCTCGCTCCCCCTCCAGTGTAACGTGCAGATGCGACTGGCCAGGGTCCACTGGTCATACTGAAGGACGCAGACCCCAACAGTCATGTTCTTTGTGAAATCTGGTGTCTGCACAATGACATCGTCACTTCACTGGTTTCATCTGCTGACCCTGACCAGGTGACTTCCAATATTCACACCGCTTCCCTGGCTTGAGTAACTGCTACTTTCAAACTTATTTTCCAGTTTGTGCGGCACAGGATCCCTCCAGATCCTTGAAAAGTACGTTCTATTCGCGTTCATTTATGCTGCCTGAGTCGTAGAAAAGTGACACACGTGCCATCAGAGAGTCTGTCATGGTGGCTGCGCTCCCGTGAGATAAATAGAGTGCACGAAGATGGTATGGAACACCTTGGCCTCCAGGAAGAGCTCAGCCCTGCCCCCCCCGCCCTCCACGGACCATGGTGGAGGCCCTGCAGCCGTTCATGAACGAATGGCCTCTTCTGAAGTGCGGCCCAGGGCCTGGGAGAAGATGTCACCAGCCAGGCATGTCACTACCTGCATTTTGTATGGGGTAAGTGACAGAAATAAAATACGTGACTGATCCAGTGAAATTACTAGGGTGGCCTGCTTTCTGTCAACAAGTCTTCAACCCTCCCTGATTATCTCGTCTGAACAATGTCCAAAATTCCTGATGCCAACAGCTTTTAGCGATTTCTTACCAAAAACGAGAGAGAGAGGGGGAGGGAGAGAGACTGTTGTAGTTATGACTGAACCATATGGAGAACCTGGGCAATGCCAGGCAGGACACACTCCGGCAATCCAAACGCGTGTGTCACACAAACATGCAGCACCTAAGTCCTGGTGTAACTTTGTATGAAGCATCAGCCCGCGTTGTTTTGCAATGTTGTGAGAACGGGGGCTCCGCATCTCCTCAGTGTGGAAGTTGAAGGGGGCATCTTCCAGAGGGCTGGCCGTGCGGGACGGCTGGTTAAGGCTGAACTGCGTGGCTGGGCTTGTGTCTCCCTCCGAATCTGCAGGGACGCGGTGACTGAGTTAGATCTGATTGTGCTGGGAGGGCGGCCTGGACGCTTGTACAGCAAGCAGCTCGGTCTCCTCTGTCGTGGAAAGGTGTGGAGCCCACTAGGCCTCCCCCGCACGCCCTTCCTGCTCCAAGGCATCGTGTCCTCTTTAAAAACATCAGCTGGAACTCACACACCACGAGACCCACTCTTTGAAAGTGCACAGTCCAGTGGCCCCTAGGACATTCACAAAGTCCTGTGACCGTCACCACGGTCTACAACCCCAGCACCTTCTCATCACCCGGAGAGAACTCTTACCTCTCGCAGTCAGCCTGCACGCCCACCTTCCCCCCCGCCCCCGACGACTACCCATCCACTTCCGGTGTCCGCAGATTTTCCTGTTCTGGACGTTTCAAGTAAGGGGAATCATAAAACAGGTGATCTTCTGTGTCTGGCTTCTTGCCCTTAGATAAAGGTCACTTACATTGTACCCTGAGTCAGTACTGGATTTCTTTTTACGGCTGAATAATGTTCCATTGGGTGGATCGGCAACTTTTTTATCTAATCATTGGAACGCTGATGGAAGGATATGTGGGACGTTTTCATTTTGGGGCTATTAGGAGTCATGTTACTAACATCTCAGCTCTGCCAGTCCGGGGGACCTCTGTGCAGGGACCCTGAGAGCTGAGGAAGCTGGTCACCCCCCTGCTCCTCCTGTCCCCGCAGGTGTGGTGGATTCTGTCCCGCAGTGGATACTGTCACCACGGGGAAGCTCCCCACCCCCAGCACCGGGCACTGCCAGCCCGAGAGAGGACATGAGGAAGGCAACATGAGGCTGGCTCCCTTCTCGTGCGAGCTTTCTGTTCTGCTCCACGGTGTTGCTGATGTTTCTTGAATTAGCTCCAAGGCTCTCCCAGATCTGCTTTTGTTTGTGGGCAGCTGTCTAATTGTTGATCTTTGTTGGAGGGCAGAGACTGGGGCTGCCTATTTGCCAGTTTGGTGATGTTACTCTTGGAATTCCGCAGGGTCTTGATTACTGGAGCTGTGCAGTAAGTTTTAAAATTGAGAAGTGTGATCCCTCTTTTTCCCTTTTTATAAAGTTGGTTTTGGCTATTTTGAGTCCCTTGAATTTCCATATGAATATTACAGCTTGTCAGTTTCTACCAAAGGGCAGCTGAGATTTCGAAGATTGTACTGAATCTGTAAGTCAACTTGGGGAGCATTGGCCTTTAATATCTTCCAGTCCATGAAAGTGAGAAAGTCTTCCATTTCTGTAGGTCTTCTTCAATTTCTCTCAATGATATTCTATGTTTTCCAGTGTACAAACGTGAAACTTTTTGTTAAATTTATCCCTAAGTATTTTATGTTTTGATGCTATTATACATAGAGTTGTTTTCTTCATTTCAGTTCTGGACTGTTTATTGCTACAGTATAAGAACACCACTGATTTCTGTCATTGTGCTCACATCCTGCAACCTTGCTGGGTCTGCTCATCAGTCCTAGGGGTTGCTGTGGGTTCCTCGGGTTTTCCACGCACAAGATGACGCCGGCCACAACAGAGACCCTTTCACTTGCCCCTTTGCAGGCTGACTGCCGCTTACGTCTTCTTCCTGGCGAACGGCTCTAGTTAAGAACCACAGTATGGCATTTAACAGAAAATGTGGTCTTATTCCCACCTCAGGGGAGAGCTGCTAGTTTCACCACTGAGAGTGATGTAGCCGAGGTTCTTCCTGAGGCTTGTTACCAGTCCACGGGTCGTAGGCACCGACCCTGGACTCCTTCCCTAGTTGCTGCTGATCAGCTCCCAAGTCCTGAGGACGCTGTCTCAACGTACTTCTTGTACTTCCCCCGTGTCCGTGCCTATTCCCAGTGCCCCCCTTAGGCCCAGGCATCTTTTGTCTGGACTACAAGGTCTTCGGGGCAGGATCTGGGGGCACAGCTAATTTTTGTAGCAGAAATGTTGCACTCGTGAAACAAGACCGAGATGCTACAGAAAAGGAAAAGCAGCTATTGGCAATAAAAAATGTAATTGTTATTGAAAAGCCAAAGCCAAAACTAAAGCTAAATAATCCCCAAACCATGGGGAGAGTCGGAAGAAGAAAAAGTCATGGCCACTTCCCAGAAGAGAACAGAGCAGAAGCAGAAGCCTGACAGGAGTAACTGAAGGAGGGACCCGAGAACCAGGGCGGGGGCTGTGGCTGCACGGCATGGTGGGCCGGCCCTGCAGGCAGCCCTCCCGAACAGAACAACTGAAATGTTCGATAAAGACACTTTGGTCTATTTGTTTGAGAGAAAGAAGAATGAAGGGGGTGGGGAGAGAGGCATTGACTGTGGTCCCACTGACTGACGTGTCACTGGTCAGTTCTTGTGTGTGCCCTGACCGGGATTCGAACCTGCAACTTTGGTGTATTCCAGATGACGCTCTGACCAACCGAGCGATCCGGCCAGGGCAAAACACACTTTTTTGAAAAAAAAGTCAATGCACTGCTAAGGCAGGAGAGAATAAAATACAGTCAAAATGATCAAGCAGGTAATTTTTACAAATGAAAATTGATGTTTTTTATTTCTCTGGTAAAATCAGTGTATTTTTACATTCATTTTCATCTATTACTTACTCAAAGTAAGAGGTTATTAAGAATAACTGGGAATGAAGTGTTTGGTGGCATCTCAGGATCGGTGCTGACAGGCACACTCGAGGCCACTCTGCCAGGGACACTGTGCTTGTCGCTCAGTCACCACCGAGATGAGCCAGTTCACAGCTGAACCCCCCTATTCCCAACAAGCCGCTCAGCAGCACTGAGGCTGCTGCGCTTCTTTTCATGCTGGGCTTTGCTAAACTAAGCGGTGGCTGTCTATAATTCCCCAAAATCTTTTTATCTGTTTCTTTACTCACTTTAAAGTCAATACAGAATTGGCTAAACCTTCCTGAGGCCATCCTGAGTTTTAAGAGGGAAACGAGTTGAAAAAAGTGGTTATGAAGTAAATGTAAGCCATCCCTTGATTTATAGCGCTCCACTGCTTTCCTTTAAAGGGCTCAGCGCCATGAAAGGCTGTTTAGACTGTACTTTGGCTTAAGTGAAAAAAAAGTTATTGCTGGAATTGTATAAATCACTTCAAATATTGTTTGATTTTAGCTTTTAAGTGTCTGCATTTTTCTAAATGTTCTGAGAAAGTTGGGTTCCCTTTTTACTCTCCATAAATCAGCAAGTATTTCAAAGCTTCTCTGAGACACAGAAAAATATACACACGTGGAAGAGGGATGGCCTCATCGCCGAGTTAAGCATCTGAAGAGAAGGGACATCAAAGGGAGCAGGGAACGGGGCACCCACTCTTACAATGATTAAAAATACACAGTACAAAGCAAGATGTGTGAAAGACACCAAGATAAACCATTCCACCCCATGAATGACCACATATGGTCACAGAGAGCAGGGAAAAGGCACCAACCCGCCACCGCGGGGCTTCAGCAAGCTAGACGTGCACCAGCATGGGCCCCCGGGGAGCCTGGGGATCGCCATCCGTCAGGAGCAGGGAGCCCCCTCAAAAGCCACTGGCAGATCCATGCTCAACAGCCAGGGAGGCTCCCATCTATTTTGAGGAGTTCCTCGGCTTTTCCTGCGCTTCCCCATCTTATTGCAGCCAATGAAATTATGGCGCCCACACGCAGCTCGGTGATCTTTACCCTGCTGACAACCACGGCGACGACACTTGCCACCTGCTTTCAGTTTACCTCGGCCAGTGCTCCTGACGTGCACGTTCCATCTAACCCCCACAACGGCCCTCTGGGTTGGGTGTCGCCAGCTCAGACAAAGAGCTGAGGCGTAAGATGCCGCGGTCTTGGCCTTGTGACTCTGGAGCTCTGAAACGGTCTCTTCTCTCAGATACTGGTACTGGCTCTCCTTCAACTCTCAGGTCAACCAGGAACATTCCAGTACAGCTACAAACGAAACAAGGGTGCTGGAAGCTTTAGGGCACCGACCCAGCTGGACACGTGGAAACATATAAATACAGGAAAGGGGCAGAAAAATATTAAGTACACAAGTTGTGAGACACGTTATGTGTGCATATGTAAACGCACAGATATGCCCGGAAAGCCCCTTACCTCTGGTGAAGAGATATCAGATACAGGAAATGAACTTTAAGAATGCCAGCCATCAAGTCAACAACTAAAGCACTTTCTGTGCACCAATGACACTCAGCTGGCAAAAGAGGGACACATACATCCCATCCACATCAGCACTCCTCATCATCCTCATCAACAGGAATACACTTAATAAGCCATGTGAGAGACTTCTAAGAACATTCTGAACACGAGGAGTGTGGTAGGAATGGGGAGGGAATGAACACTGGAGCAAAAGCATCCGTATTAAAAACAACCACCAATCAGCAGATGGCTATCCAGGTCGGCCACGAACTGCGGCAACGGGAAGCTCAGAAGCAAATTTTGTTGTATATGAAAACTCACCTGCTCGTAAAGACAGCCTTTTTGGATTAGTGGAGAAAAACGGGTTATTCAAATGCCAACCAGAAAAGCTGAAGCTGGTTCTGAATCTCACACCTTATATCGCCATGAACGTAAATAATCAAAGATTAAAAGTTAACAAGAAAACCGTGAGAGTCCTAGAAGAAAATATGGGCAAACCTTTGGATACTTTTAGGAAGTTCCTTTTAAGCATGGCAGGGAACTGAAAGTCTGGCAGGTTTAACGACGCACAGTCACTACAACCACCAAGCAAACTAATGAAAAGAGAACTGTCCGAATGTTAAAAAATCACAAAGGCTCACATCCCTACAGAAATCAAAAACAAAAAAATAAGAACATGATGCAAACAAGGGAAAATGCCAGACGTAGGCAATTTCCCCTACTCTCCAGAGACTGTAAAATATCATGGGGGAAAATGTCAGTTTTACTAGTAACAAAAGATTTATTCAAGCAAAAATGAGCTGCAGAATTTGCGGTCTATCAAACTGCACAGCTTCGGCCCCCACAACCCCACTCCAGGAGCCGAAGGGGAGCCCAGCGCACCAGGGTGCACAGGCCCGCAGGGCGGCCGGCAGTCCTGCTGTAACGTGGGAGAGGGGGTCGGAACCTGGAACGAGAGCTGGGGCAGCGTTTCAGAGCAAGAGGAGGGAATGTGAGGACCACAGGGGGCTAGGAAAGCACTCCAGGGGACGGGCAGGCCCGAGCTCGGCACGCAGACAAGTGTCAGGCATGCTGTGCACTGAGCTCAAAGTATCGACCAGGCGTCAGGCCTGGCCCACAGCAACCAAAGCCCTTGGAGGCTGTTCATGAAGTGGATGAACGCAGTCTGAAGCCCCCTCCATGGAGGACCGGCCCGAATCCCAGGAAGAGGCCTCTGAGGCTGCAGCACGACCCGGGAAAGTAAGGGGCTCACGTACTCAGTTTCAAATAAGTTATGAAAACGAATATGTGCGTGAGTTCTGTCCAGGCCAAGAGCGCATGTGCCCTTTCCTTCCTGCCCTCCTCCATGGCACTGCCGCGTGCTCCGCGGTGCACGCCTGCCCGGTGTGTGAAAAGCCTGGTCATCGCTGCAAAAGCCCCTTTTCAGGGCGCATCTTTCCAGAGGCAAGAGAGTTTGTGTTCTCAACCTTCAAGGCCCCTTCAACAAGGGGGGAGCACTTGGGCTCCAGAGGTGCGGGTTCTACCTCTAGAGCTCACACCACAGGGGAGAGAATTTCTACTCGGAACCTCAGTCAGGCTCAGCCCTGACCCTTCAGCCACGTGGGGCTGCCCAGGGCCCGTGCAACCATTGTACCTTCAACTGCCTGCAATTCTTCCATGGAACACAGAGAGCTGAACGCCCGTGTTCCCGGGAGCCAACTGGAGGGGTCTGCATATGTGAGTGCATGCCCGCCCCTCTGATTATGTAAGGAATGCAGGCTTACTCCTGAAAACTGGAATATTGCAAAACACAGCGACAGGAAAATGGAACTCATCCCTAGTCCAGGACTGCGTGACAAATATTTGTTAACATGGTAAAAGTTCTCTTCAGTCTGTTTTCAAAAGACCCGACCACACCATCTACAATTTTCCATCTGTTTTTCACTAACCCAACCTTCAGAATTCTTCACAAGCATTATAGCTGCATGTGACTTCACCGTGTGGACTATGTCGGTCAGGACACGCTAGGTTATGACGCAGTAACACAAACCCTAAACTCCCCGTGGCTTCACACAGGAAAGGTCCGCTTCCTCCGAGCAGATGCCCCGCCCGCTCTGCTCCCGTCACCAGCCTGTGGGCACTCACGACTCAGGGCCTCTGCCACGGGGACGTCCCTGGCCCAGCAGGGATGTGTGGATGACAGCACAGGAGCTCCTAAAGGCTCCACTTCTGCTCCATCCTGGGGGTCCAGTTAGGTCACACGGCCACAGCTGACTGCAGGGAGCAAGCACGGAGGTGCGTCCAGACCAGGCGCCAGGGCCGGCAGCGGACAGGTCTATCGACCGCCGTGCACACTCCAGGGTCTGCGAGGCCAGTCCTTGAGTGTGGACTCTGCATTTTTTTTGTAACTGCCATGATTATCAGGCAGAAAGCTTTATTTGATTTTCTATTTCCTTCGACTAAATTCCTAAACGTTACAGTATTGGCTTAAGAGGTCCATAAGCTCTTTGCGTGCTTGATCCCTTCTGCCAAACCCGCTTATCTGCCTACAGACAGATATAAAAACGTTTATCTCGGCGTGTCAGTGCTGGCACGAGGATATTGTCTTTCCATAAAACGCTCGCTGATTTGATCAGTAAATATGTCATTTTACTGTTATTTCCACTTGCATATTTTTGTATCCTCGGCAAGTCAACTTATTTTATTGTTGTGCTGTTGCTTTGTTCTATCTATACAGGCTTTTTATGCGGCAACAATGTTGACCATTTGTCATAAATGTTACCATTGTTAAAAACTAGCTTGCTGCCTGTGAATTTTATTCACGTTTTCTGAGATTCAAATTTTTGTGATCAAATTCTTACTGTTCTCATTTGTGATTTCTTCCATTTCTTTTTAACTTACTGTCTTCCTCTGAATGAAAAACATATTTGCAAATAGATGCCCTTTCTGATGGTGTGTTTTTCTATGTAAGTGTTCTCCCCATCTGGAGTTTACTCCATGACAGTAAATTAGTGTAACAGAACTGCAGTCCAGAAGTCAGGCAACATGTCTACTGATTCTGCCCACGCCACCTGAGGCAAATCACTTAATCCTCACCCGACTTTGTTTGGAAAGCTTCTTAGCTTTGATGCAAGGCGGAGTGGGCCACCTGGCCTCAGCCACAACCAGTGTATCAGGAACTGATAAGCAAACAGAAATTCTGTATTTGTATTTTGCAAAACGAACAAGAAAATATATCTCCTTCTTCACACCCTTCTCTTCACCACCGTGTCTCCAGTATGACTGGTTCTGAGCTTGCCTCCTTCCTGCCACCCTTGGCCTTGAGGGAGACCAACCCTGCACCGGCTTCCCTCTGCCAGCATCAACCCAGAACTCGGTGAGCCCTGCCCGGGTCTCCCACGACCCGACAGCCACCACTCACAGCTGCGTCGCCACCGCCTGCTGTTTCTACCAGTCCCCGCGGATGCTGTTGGTCTCATGCTCTGAAGACTTCTTCTCCCTCCCTATCTGCCACGGAGTTGTCCGAAATTCAGTCACCAGCAATATCGCCTCACTTCCCTCTGCCTTCTTTGAGAGTTCCCTTCCCTTTTTGTTGTGACAGAACCCTGTGTCTCCCCTGAGAACCCTGCCTCCCTCGAAATCTTTCCAAATCTCTCCTGTCACTGGACTTGCAGGTGAGGCAGTTTTTCTGTTCTTCACTGACTGCCCTAACCCATCCCCCCTTCTTCCTCCTTGAGGTGAGGACATGCCACCTTCCGTCTTCCCAGGAGGGGCCTTCCGCGAGTGGAAAGCTGCTGTAGTCCTGAGCTGTCCCCTTTGCCCTTCCCGATTTCTTACTTCAGCCTCACTTCCACTTTCACCTGCTACTCCTTCCCCATCCTGATGAAACTCACGCCCCCGCAGCCAATCTTTCCAAAGCCCTGAGCGGCAGAAAGAACGACACCCTCTCACCTCCCACTGATGCTCCAGTCCTGATCGCCAGAATCTGCGACTTGTCACTTCGTGCAGCAAAACAGATTTGGCAGATGCGATTAAATGAAGGATTCTGAGATGAGATTATTGGGGATCATCCCGAGGCCCTACATGTGACCTCAGGGTCCTCAGAAGAGAAAGGCAAGAACATCAAAGAGGCCGGGAGGCCCTGTGCAGGAGGCCAAGCAGAGACCAGGGTGATGCGGCCTGGAGCTGAGGCCTGCAGCCTCTAGAAACTGGACGCTATGAGGAAGGGACTCCACTGGGAGCTTCCCAAAGGGACAAGCTTTGTGAACACACTTGTTTAGCCCCTTCAGGCTTCTGACCTCCAGAACCGTAAAAGGACACATTTTTGTGCTTAGTGCGGTCCCCTGTCCTGCTTACGGCTCCCATTCACCTGGGATAAAAATGGGACTTGCTCCAGAGCGGCGACTTCCACCCGGTGGGCCACGAGGACCTGCACAGCGTGCGACCCGACTGTGGAGTCAGGCCTCTCGTCCCTCAGGCTGTCAGATAAAAAATGACAGCAGCCAGTGCCACGACAGCTGTCTGGTGTGAATGAATCGAAATTATACCTTTTTTTTTTCAGATTGGCAAAAAATATATTTTTGGCGTGTCACAGGTATTTAGTAATTAGTTTATGTGTGTCAAGAGATGAACAAGGTTGAAAATCAGTGCCTTAGAGAATCGCCAGAGCAAAAGCTTCCTAAAATAGAAATAGCTTAATATCTGAAAGACACATGTATATCATTTAAAATACAAAGTTTACTTGGTAAAGAAAGAGCTTTTAATATCCTGGACTTTTGTCTCATTGGATCTAGCCCATGCGACTTTACAGGCAAAAAAAAATATTAAATCGTACTATTCATGAAAACCAAGACAAGAACGAAAGTTGGTGACTTGGCACAGAGAAGTGCACTATAAAAACAACCTGGGTAATCTTATAATATCCTCCTGTTTTAAATCAGCAAGATCTAGAGTTGCAGCTGTCCCACAAACTGAAGCCATATAAATTTTTAGAAAATGAGTCAATCCTGAGATTAAAGTTTCAATTTATAACACTTCTGTGTTTTAGTTACAAAGTCATAAATAAATCTACCATGACAGAGAAGGTAAATATTTTCTCAGTTGTTTATGTAGCCAAAGAGGAAAGGAATTTAACATGCAATTAACCACTTAGGGTTTTTGAGATATGCACCATATGGTTGTATTTAAGATAAAGAAAAATTATTGTTTTGTTTAATCTAACATTTGCTTAGCAACATCAAATTAGTGGAACCTGGGCAGCACCTTTACCTCTCCAGTGGGTTTTCCATTCCTGCCATCACGGGGCCTGAGAACAGGGGAAATGCAGTTTCTTCCCCAGGGAGAACAATAAAACAAAAACAAGCTGACCGCATAGAAGGGCTGAGGACGTTAGCAAATAATTTAAACTGAATTATCTGGGGAGAGAATGAGGAACTTTTAATGACACTGGGGCTCTGGTTCTATTACTTAACAGACTGACTGCATCTTTCCCACCTATCACAACAAATAGACCTTTAAGCCATCCTTTAAAGCACATCTGACAGAGCAGAGGTACGAACGGCACAGGTCCACCCAGACCTCAGGCTTCTGTAGCAGACTCTCCGTGATCCTGGTTTCTCTCACTCGCCTCACTTTAAAAGTAACTAATGAGGGAAAAATCTGATTGCCATTTTAATCTTGATGGTAGCAATCATTTTATAGATACGCATTTCTTCTTAGTGTTTTATAAATTATGCGAAAATTAAAGCCTTTAAAATAAAATCGACACAATGCGACACGAGGCCAGTAAGTTGCAATACAATTTCTGTTAATGAGTGAGCCGCAATGACCAGATTGCCGATGAAGAGCTTTGACGCGCACACCGTAGATCGAACGTGCGAAGACCTGGTGCTCACGGACGGCCCCCTACAGACTGTGGGCGGCCCCATCCTCCGTTAGCGCCACCTCCCCACCTGTCCCGCCAGGAGCCTCAGCCCCTCTCGTCCTGCCCAGCCTTCTTTCTGTCCTCGGGCCTCACCTCCCGCCCTCTGGCCAATGCCCCGAGGCTGAGTCCTCAAGGACTCCGAAGAAGGGAGAGGGCGGGGCCAGGCGAGAACGCACGGGCACCCCTTTCCCTCCCCAGTTCTCCCGGGAAGACCCCTCTGGCCACTAAAAACCGGGCTCCGCGCACGCTTGCACAGGCTGCACCCGTGGCAGGACGCCCCGTTTTCTCAGACTTCCCCATTCAGGCCGCACACTCCCTGCTCGGAGCACCCCGCAGGGCTCGAGGGACAGCCAGGGACAGCCAGCTCAGTGATGAAACGTTTCCCAGACAGCCGGCCGTGGTGATGACCGTGCACCGCCCCCCGCCCCTCCACAGGCCAGCTCTAACACAGGCCGGAACGCGGGCGTCCGGCTCGCGGCTCTACCCCTTCTCCCAGGGGGTGCAGGGCGCAGAGTGTGCCCGGAATGGACTGCGTGTTACACATGCACTAGACTCGTTATTGAAACGAATCTGATCTAGATTATAAATAGTATAACTGAATTAATGTATACAAGTAGGAAAAACAGAATATTTGTGCAAATCTAAACAGACTCTCAGGCATTGAAAGCCTTAGGTCTTCTCTAAATGTAACTATGCTTCTTTGAGAGACCTCTTGAAACAATCTGTACAGAGCTGTGGGCATTGAGCAGAAGTGGGGAAGATAATCCCGGTTAGTGTTTGCATTTTCTCCTGGCTGCTGTGGCTCAGTGGGTTGACTGCCAGGCTGCAAATGAAAGGATCCCCGGTTCGATTCCCAGTCAGTGCACAGGCCTGGGTTGTGAGCCAGGTCCCCAGTAGGGGGCGCACAAAAGGCAACCACATATCAGTGTTTCTCTCCCTCTCTCCCTCCCTTCTCCTCTGTCTGGAAATACATAAATAAAATCTTAAAAAAAAAAAGAACCAGGACAAGAAACTAGTGAACATAATAATAAGACCCTGCTTTTAAATGTAAAATAATTTACTGATAGTTGATTTAGAGTTTGGTTGCCACTGTTACCTTATCTTCGAATATTTAATTATTTTGATGAAGAAACCTGGATAGTAAAGAAGTTTTACTTCTCTTCTAAAAAAAGGAATAGATCAATCGTTATGAGACCTAAAACAAAGAAAGGCAGGGAGCAGCAACTCCCGAAGTTGAAGTGTGGGAGCTTTAGGAAGCGTCCCGGTTCCTTCCGTTTTGGTCCTGCCGTGATCTGACTGCTTCCTGCGGGTGGATTCAAGTCATAGCCATTTCATTTCCTGTTTGTGTCTGTTTATCCTTTTCCATTCCCCGACCCCAGGCTTTGACAACCACCATCTTGCTCTCTATGGATCTCTCGTTTGTTTATTCATTTGCTTTGTTTCATTTTCTTTAGATTCCACACATAAGTGATCTCATACAGTGCGTATTTGCCTCTCGGTCTTACTTCACTCAGCACAATACCTCCCAGGTCCATCTGTGCTGCTGTACTTGGCTGGATTACATCCTTCTCTGCAGAGGAACAATATTCCGTTCTACAGATACACCACCTTCTTCATTCACGACCTACTGACGGGACATCTAGCTCGCTTCCACGTCTTGGCTAAATACTAGTCATGCAATGATCGTTCATTACGGGTGCATCTATCTTTTTGAAGTAGTGATTTTGTTTTCTTCAAATAAACACCCAGAAGTGGAATTGCTGGAATTGCATATGACATCTCTACTTTGAATTTTTTGAGGGATCTCAATACTATTTTCCATAGTGGCTGCGCTAATTTGCAGTCCTTCCAACAGTGCGTGAGGGTTCCTTTTTCCCCACACCCTCACCAACATTTGCTATTTTTTGACTTATTAATGAAAGTCATTCTGACAGGCGTCAGGTAATAACTCGTGGTTTTAATTTGCATTTCCCTAATGCCTACTGATGTTGAGCATCTTTTTATATGTCTGGTGGCCATCTGTGTATCCTCTTTAGAGAAACGTCTATTCAGGCCTGCTGCCCATTTTTTAATTGGATTTTTTGGAGTTATGTTGTACGAGTTCCTTATATATTTTGGATATTAACCCCTTATCAGATGTATCATTTGTGAATATCTTGGCATATTTAGTAGGTTATCTTTTCATTTTGTTGATGGTTTCCCTTGCTGTGCAAAATCTTTTAGTGTGAAGTATTCCCGTTTGTTTATTTTTGCTTTTGTTGCCCTTGCCCAAGCAGACGTCTCCAAAAAGATACTGCCAAGGGCTGTGACACAGAATTCACCGCTTACGTTTTCTCCTAGTAGCTTATGGTTTCTGGCCTTACAGTTAAGTCTTTAACCCGTGTTGAGTTTATTTTTGTAAATGGTGTAAGAAAGCGGTCCAATCTCATTTTTTTATGCGTCTGTCCAGTTTTTCCAACACCGCACACTGAAGAGACTGTCTCTCCCCCATCGCGGAGCCAAGCCTCTTTCCCGCGTGTTCACTGACCACGTAAGAACTTCTGTCTGGGCTCTCAGTTCTACGCCATGGCTCTGTGTGTCAGGGGGCACGAGTGATACCCCCACCCCGTCCTTATTTAAGACTTCTTTATTTTGCTCTTTGGGGCCTGTCGTGGTTCCATACAAAGTTTAATGTCAGTTGTCTAATTCTGAGGAGAATGTCACTGGTACTATAACAGAGACTGCATTTACTCTGAATGTGCACTGGGTGGTGAGGACACTTTAACAATATTAATTCTTCCAACCAAAGAGCACGGTATCTCCTTTCATTTGCCTGTATCGTCTTCAATTTCGTTCTTCACTGTCTCGTAATTTTCACGTTGCAGGTCTTCCTCACCTCTTCGGTAAAGCTTTTCCTAGGTATTGCATGTTTTCAAGTCAACTGTAAATAGGATTGTGTTCTTAATTCTCTTGCGGGTTGTGCATTACTGGTGCACAGGAACGCAACAGGTTCCTGCACATCGATTCTGAAACCTGCACCATGCCTGAAACTACTTGTGAGCTCTAAACCAGTGTTTGGTGGAGTCTTTAGGGCTTTCCATATACAGTCTGCCATCTGCAAATAGTAAGAGGTCTTCCTTTCCAATCTGGGTGCCATTTATTTCCTTTTCTTCTCTGACTGCTGTGGCTAGGACTTCCAGTACTATGTTGGACAGCCGTGGTCAGAGTGGGCACCCTTGTCTTGTTCCTGATCTCGGAGACAAAGCTTTCAGCTTTTCACGGGTGAGTGGATGAGCCGGGGGTTTCTCATCATAACCTGATTTTGTTGAGATACGTTACTTCTAGATCCACTTTGTTGAGATTTTTTTTTTAAGTCATAAAAGGACGCTGGGTTTTGTCAGATGCTATTTCTGGATATCCTGAGACGTCGTACGGTGTCAGCCTTATCTTGCTGCTGTGCTGTATGTGGCACGCTGGTTCACAGCTGTCGAGCCACCTTGCAGCCCTGGGATGGACTCCACTCGGTCACGGCGTGCGTGACCTCTGTTTATTGTGCTGTGGGGTCTGACGGCTCACATTTGGTGGAGAAGTTTCGTGTCTATGTTCATCAGTGATATTGGCCTGCACATTTTTTTTTCCAATTTCTTTGTCTGGTTTTGGTATCAGGGTAATCCTGGCTTTGTAGAATGAGTTTAGAAGTGTTCCTTCCTCTTCAATATTCTGAAATAGTTTAAGAAGGATAGGCATTCATTCTCCTTTGAATGTTTGGCAGAGTTCACCTGTGAAGTCATCTGGTACTGGACTTTAATTTGTTGGGAGTTTTCAATTACTGCTTCAATTTTATTGCTAATAATCAGTCTGTTTAGAATTTCTATTTCTTCCTGATTCAGTCTTGGAAGTTTATATGCTTCTAGAAATTCATCCATTTCCTCTAGCTAGTCACATTTGTTGGCATAAAATAGTTAGTATTCTTCAATGACTCTTTGTAGTCCTGGGCTATCAGCTATAACTTCTTCATTTAGAATTTTATTTATTTAGTTGCTCTTTTTTTTTTCTTACTGAATTTGGCTAAAGTTCTGTCAATATGTTTATCTAGTCCAAGACCAAGTTCTTAGTTTTATTAATCTCCTCTATTGTTTTTTAAGTTTCTATTTTATTTATTTCCACTTTGATCTTAACTATTTCCTTCCTTCTGTTTATTTTGGGTTTTGTTTACTCTACTCTTTCTAGTTCCTTTAGGCACAGGGTTAGATTGTTTATTTGGGATTTTCCTTGTTCCTTGAGGTTCGCCTGTGAATTTCCCTCACAGAACTGCTGCTCTTGTTGCATTCTATAAACTTTGAAAAGTTCTGTTTTCATTTTTATTTGTTTCAAGATAGTTTCTGAGTTTCTGTTTGATCTACTGGTTGTTTAGTGGCATGTTATTTAGTCTCCATGTATTTGTGATTTTGCCGGTTTTCTTCCTACACTTGATTTCTAGCTTCATGCCATTGTGGCTAGAGAAGATGTTAATATGATTTCAATATTCTTGGGTTCATTGAGCTTCTTTTGTGTCCTAATATGGAATCTGTACTAGAAAACGTTCCACATGTATGTGAAAAAAATGTACTCGGAAGTTTTTGAATGGAATGTTCTAAAAGAGTCTATTAAGTCGATCTGGTCTAATATGATATTTAAGGCCATTATTTCTTTATTAATCTTCTCCCTGGTTGATCTATCCCCATTGAAGTGATTAGGTATTAAAATCCCCTACTATTATTTTATTACTATGGAATTCTCCCTTTATGTCCATTAATGATTGCTTTATAAGTCACACCCATTTTAAAGCTAAGCAAACTACAAAACAAGCATAAAAACACATAAGCACAAAGGCATGTGAATCATGCAATGTTCTTGAAACAGGAAATGCTATTACATTAAAGTCTAGGCAACCGTTATGACTTATCCCACAAATGCACAGTTAGCTTGTTCTTACTTCCAACGTCCACTAATGCAGGCAATCCAGAGCTTAACAGCACATGTCACCAGAACACGGACTCCCACAGAAGGTCAAAGAGAGGCGTGAAGAGTGATCAGCGTTACACATCTGGACAGGACTGGGCTTTCAAGACAGTAAAAACCTGCCAGTGAGAGTGTTGTGAAGGTAAGCTGCCCTGTTACATCACATGTCTGGTACACAGGACCTGTTCCCATGCAGGTCTGAGTGTCAGGACACTTAGAGGCCTCTGGTTCATTCACCCTCTTAGCACCACGTGTGCCGGCACCCAGCATTGTAAGAAATAAAAAGCCACCTGCTGGGCATTTTACAGCGGACAAATGGCTTTCAGAGCACGCCTTCTTCTACGACACTGGCTGAGCTGGGGTCACCCTGGACCCACCAGCAGCCACCATGCCGCCCGTCAGTGCAGCCTGCCTGGGAGTGAAGCGAAGACGGAGCAGAGCTGAGACGAGGAAAGGAAGAGGAACATCCCTAATGGTATTTTGTGAGAAGTAACTGAAACCGGGTATGTATCTGCAACTCTCACTTTTGAGACTCAACACATTCTTGCACTTCTGCTTAAGCCAATACGACTGGGTTTCTGTCGCTAGCAAATGAGTCCTGAGTGATGTGCAGAAGTCTGTTACCTTGCCAACCGCCCCAGCCAACACTCAGCCCACCGTACCAGCTTCTTTCAGGACACCTGGAACACTGGGAAAGTGTGGCTTTGGAGGCTGGGTTCGAATCCCTACACCATCACTTACTAACAAAATGATCTTGGACAAGACAGCCAATGTGTATGAGCCACCATCTGAGCCCCAGGTATGGGAATATTATCTAATTTATGGGCTGATTTGAGAGTTAAATTAGATTTTTTTTTTACAAAGCGGTCAGAGTGTTTGATAACTGATAGTAGTACTCCTGCCTTCTATCCTGACAGGGCGCTGAGAGAAGAGATGCAAAACATCCCTCACGACCCCCGGTATAAATCAGGTACTCAGTGAGAGCTAGTGCTCTTTGAGACGCGAGTGCTTCGGGACTGATGATCACGTCACCCTACACGGCCACCGTTTTTCTCACTACGGAAAATAATGAGACAGAGCACAGACTGACGACATGCCCTCTGTCACCCTCGCTTTCTCAGGAAGCTGGAAACGTGCTGTGAGCCACAGGAAGACAGGTACATGCAAACGCAAATGTTGGAGATGCTGAGAGGCCAGGCCGTTGTGAGCACTTGTTCTGTGTGAGACCTTGACATGAGTGCAAGGATTCCCTGTTCTACAAGGGGCAAGGCCGTCAGAGCTCCCCCACCCAGACGGACACACGAGCAGAACCAGTCAGTGGCGCGAAATAGGGTCAAAGCGAGCACTCACGGTGTTGGGGACATAGGGCAAGCCATAAAGCCTCTCCTGGGTCTCCTGCAGGAGGGTCGTGGTGGAGCTGCTCAGCGGGTGCCGCCCGTGGTAGGTCTGGTCCAGCGCAGCGTAGAAGACCTGGAGGAGAGCAGAGACTCAGGAGAGCACCTGTGTGGTTCGGGCTGTCCACCCCTACCCCCAGGACGGGCTCCACCGAAGGAAGGGATCCTAGTGGTCCAGAGCGATAATTTTACATCGTGGTTGAAAACATCCACAGATACGGATATGTGTGGCTTCAGAGGTGTTTTGTTCGACATTTGAGACGATGTCAATGGTGAAAAGGATAGTTCTCAACCTTTCACGATGAAAGATATTAAAGAATTTTGAATCTTATCTGTAAGGTACACTTTATAATAATGTAGCAAGTAAAATTTGTGACTATAAAACTCAAATTTTGCCTCTCTCTAGATAGGCAACAGATATGGTTGGAAATATATATATATATAAAAAGTTGCCACCGTGAGCCCAGAACCTAACAAATCCTGTTTGGTTTGTTCCCGGAATCCCGTATATCTTACATGAGAGAAACGGCATGGTCAGAATCCTAGCTTTGTAAGGACAGGTGGAAGAAGACAGCTAGGTGGAGTAGGGTGGAGAAGGGAACAGCCTCTGTGTCTGGTGAAGACAGATGTTACAGAGCACTCTGGTGCGGCTGCTGGGGAGTCTGGAGCTGGGGCCAAGCCGGCCCCACACCGGTGCCAGGAGCACAAGGCAGCAGCTGCTGCGCAGGGGTGGCTCTGGCCTAAAGAGGTGACCAGGAGGGAGGGACCGCTGGCCTCTGAGTAGAGAACACAGGCCAAGGAAACATAACAGAGGAAGGCATTAGAAAAAGTTTAAACGGGCAATCTGCTGCTTATATAGCTCTGAAAACTAAATTTTGCATAAAATCTAGAGCAAAGATAAAATGCTTTTTGAGTTGACTATTAGCACTATTTGGAGTTCACCTGAAATGAGATAGCAGAAAATGCTTTATTTCGAAGGAAAAATTCTGATATGCAATTCTGGTTCCGATATGTATCTTTCTGACTCAAAAATGGAATTTGCAGAGAATGTGCAGCTGTTGACTTGAAAGAAGTGAGGATTAGTTTGGATAAAAGAAAAAATTTAAATGACTTCTAGCTTCTGGCTTCATCTAGATGTAGAATTATGGTTCTAAATTATAAAGTCAAGTTTAAACCTTCCCTAGAAAAATACAGACATTTCCTAAATATAAATATTGCTTTACTCTAACTTGTAATCTAAACATATAACTAAATATAGCTCTTTCAATTCCATATTCTATAATGAATAACAATGCATAAAGCAATCCGAGGAGCCAAAATTACTCATACTTGTCTTGTCTGTATTCTAACAGAATAAATTATTATGAATTAAAACTCTTAAATTCCAACCTCAACTGAGGTGGGTATTCTTTTCCCACGATCTACAAACAAATAAAAATTCAGGAGTTTCCTTCTTTTGATTATACCTTCCCACACATACACAAAGGCCTACGCAGGGAGACTTCTATTTTTAAACGATGAAAGCAGCGCGAAATAAATTAAAGGCATGCATTTCATGCTCACTTGCTGATAAAACAACTCTAAGGTGAAACGCCTCTGTGCTCAGCCAGGGAGTCATGTGTGCCTGGGCCCAAGACCCTCAGAGCCACAGAAAAGTAAGAGCCTGTTTGTGAAGCAATGCACTGCAACAACAACAAAAAATGACTCCCAGACCTTAAGACACTGCTTGTACCCCTTAGGGATCTGAAACAATTCATTTCCTTCCCACCCTCGCTGGTGGGCAGTGAAGGCTAGCGAAGGGACTCCTGGGGCGGGAGATGAGAATCTCTCTCTCTTTTCTCAATCTCTCTCTCCTCTCTCTCCCCTCTCTCAGGGGGTTATTCTGCTTTGGAGTAGGAGGAGGGGAAGGCTGGTTTTCCAGTTAAAAGAGTATCATTGAAACAACTGTTCAAAATACAAGACTTTTAAACGAAGACTTCTACTGTAAAGATCAGCAAATCAAAAGACTCCTTCCAAGTAATGCTAACTTTTTCAAACAATTCAGAAGTCCATTTTTAACTACATTGATGCTAACAGAGAGTAAGTGACGTACATCAAACGTAAAGCACGATTCCGTCTGTCTGCAGTAGGCACTTTCCTCACTGAAATATATTGGAAGGTACAACTAAAACAGAGCTCACTCATTACTTTCGAGGGACTGGATTCTACAAAACTACAGAGCAGTTAAGGAGTGGGCTGCTCTTCTAAACAGGTAACTGGGTCATTGTGAAGTGGCGACTTTGAGATGCTTGAGATGAAGGACAGGTGTATAGGCTACGTCTCTGTAACTCAGGGTCTGAGGGAGAGTGACTGTGACTCCACAGCCAGCCCAGACGACCGAAGGCCGGGTGTCTGTCTGGCAGCCCTGACACCCATGTGCTCCAGGCCTCTCCAGTCTCTCTCTGGAAACCTGGAAAATTGGGTTTGAACATCATTGAAAACTAACAGTCATTACTCTTGAAACTTCGTGTCTGAAAACACAAAATGTTAAAAAAGATACAAAGTGAATAATGTATAAATCCGTTGTTGAAATGTGCGATTTAGAAGTGATGTAACTTTTCCAAGCTTTGATTTTCCAGACTGCACACAGAAAATAACCTAATTTCACATCTACTGTGTAAGGACAGTGTCAGGATTAAATGAGTCAATTTTGGTCAAGTTCTTTGAACTCAGATGAAAGATGTTTCAGAAGCATAATTATTATAATAAATGTGCAGCACTGGCAAGAATTTAAAGCTCTGTGTGCGTTGTGAAAGAGGCCTGGAGAACTGCAGGACGGAGGCGCGCACCTGGAGCTGCATGTCGGCCGCAGCGCAAACCTTCTTAGACTCACAAAGACGAGACACCATGTTTCTGGGCATCGCCTGCGAAGACAAAAGGATACGTGTGTCAGGAAGCTGCTTCGCAAGTCACTGCCACTCATGAGGCAGGAAAGTTAAAACAACATCAAATGAAAAAAGAATACAATTTCATTGTGGTTTAACATAACAACTTTTAAACATTTTCGTTGACAAGATAACAAAGGATGAAGACCTCGGTTCTCTCGTGAGCTCAAGAGGAGCCGGGATTTGATGTCTTTTTCCCGGAGCTGGCTTGGGGGCAGCACCCTTTCCAGCTTTCCACGTCCCCGACCTTTCGGCCTCATCGCTAACGCCACTCATTCGGCTTTTATAGCTTCCAAAGGAAACATGGGCAGGAAAGCTCTGCAAAGGGCGGGCTGCTCCCCGAAGTCGGGGACCAGACGTCAGGCCGCTACGAGGAAAGCTGCAGAGCAGCAGCGTGTGTGATGCGCCGGTCGTTTGAATGCTGCCAGGGGGACGTCTGTGGGTACCAGTGGGTTTTGGTCAAAGGGCAGTTCACTCAACAAACGTTCACCAACTGCCGATTATGTGACAGGCACAGCCGATGTGTCAGTGAGCAAAACAGATGAAAAAAACCCCAGTTTCCAAAGAATTTATATTCTGGGAGACCTTCTTACTCTCTAAAAATTACAACTGAGAAACAAAAAAGACACTTTTCACTTTGGCACCTCCTGCAGGCCCAAGGAATAAAAGGACGGAGATTCCCGGCCGCTGCCCTTGTACGCCCAAAGGCTCCCACCGTCCTAATTACACTGCTGGCCCCGCGGACCATCTTCATTCGGGGTAAGCTCATCTATGAGTTTTTCTGCCTCTTATGCTTAGGCAGGCCGTCAACAAATAGTGAGTGAGGGTGTGATGTGCATACAATTCACATTCATATATCCCAAATGGAATTAAATAATAGATGCACAAGTGGGGTATCTCAATATGGGCTAAAGCACCAACCAATTACTCAGCCATTCATTCAACAAACTCCTACAGAAGGCACCTTTCTAGGCACCGTGGGATAAAGAAGGACAAAGTACCATCTCCTGTCCTCGAAAGGGGTATAGCTCTGACGCCTGCCTCACGTGGAGAAGTGGCTGCGGACCCCCAGGTTTCGGAACCCTCAAAGCTCGATGCTGCTGTGGAGATGTCCTGCCCCTTGACGGCAGAAGTGACCCTCTGCAAATTCAGTTCCACTGACACTACACAAGTTTCTCCTCAAAAGGGATGAGGAATGGCAATGATGGCGTCAGTCAATGGTAATAGCAAATGCCTGTATTTAACATGTAACTAGCCTATAAGTAACAGATGAGGGTGTCGGGGGACAGGGACTATAACACGAGGTCGGAATGGAAGCTAAGCACATAAGCACACGTGTCTTACAGTCTCATTCCAGGGACACATTTGGGCCATAAACTCGGCTCTAGCCAGAGAGGAAACAACAATGTCTCACTCCAGCTGCCGTGAGCCTTCAGATCCTTTGTACTCTTGCCTGAACGTCTTCTGTTAAAATGCCTGCAGTTCTCTGTGTCTCTAGAAGCCTGCCAGGCTCTGTAGGCGGAAGCAGCCCCGCTTTGATGGTCTGACGCTGGCAGACTCCCGAGTACTGAGCGGAGGCCCTGCCCGTGGGGCAGCAGAACCGTGACAGCAGGCTGGGCTGGCCGGGAGGCCCAGTCGTCTCATCTCTGCCAAGTGTCCCGCCGTGTGCATGGCACCCTCCCGAGCCACGACGGACCCTTCTTGGTCTTGCTGACCAGGAAGGAGAAAAGGACGTGTGTCGAAATTAATACTCCAAGAGGAGATGCCGCAAATACCACACAAGAGATACAGATGAGGCAATGGAGGCATTCACAAGACAACAAGCATCTGAAAGGCCATTGCCCTGATAATAAAATGTGCCCCTTGTGTTGTGACAGGGGTGGCATTTCTATCTCAAAGACTCACCCTGGCTGTAAAACGCAGAAAGGCGTTTGGGGCCCCTCCCGCCCCCTGAATAGGAAGACGGCAGGGCTATTGTCTCTACCACTGAAACGTAACACGCCAGTAATGAGCTCTGTGACCTCATCCGACATAACTTATTTTAATGATTCAATCTAAATTTTCCACAATTACCTTGTTCTTTATACAAAACAGACACCCTTGCGTTCACTGCTGAGGAGTTACCACGTAAACCACCGAGACCCGACTGTAGTCTTGGAGAGCAGCGGTGGGCCCCACCGCCCACCTCCACGGCTCTGCCACGTGCCGAGCAGCAGTTCGCACTCTGGAGTTTAGTCACTCATCCATCCTGTTCCCACCGACGCACCGACCGTTTAAATTCACATTTCTGGAGCCCCAGCCGGACTCGGCCGTGTGTCTGAGGTCAGGCAGCTGGCGCTCACTGGCCTGTGTCAGCGCCTTGTTTCCAGACTGCGGGGCCGGGGCTAAGAACGGCACCGTAACACGGCGAGTGGCAGGGAGCAGTGCGGCAAGTCACTCCATCGACCTACGAAAAGCAGGAACTGACGGGAAGAGACTCACGCCCCCGTGTCTGACACACCTGTCTCTGGAAACGCTCACAGTGAGGGGACCACCCGTGCGAGCGGGCCTGGCGGGATCAGGCTGGGCTGTGGTGTGGTTAATGACAAGACCCCTCTTCCTTCCTTCTCAAGAGCTCGGGCTCAGACAACAGAGCCTGTCACCGCCGTGGTCACAGCTAGCAGGTGTGACGGCTTCCTCGGACTCAAACACTGGTGGTGGGCCTGAGCCCACGCACACGTCCTCACCCGAGGAAGGGGGGGTGTTCGCTGCATTCCTGGGGTAAACACGAGCTGCCGCCTGTTTGCTGATGATCCACAGGACCAAATACATTAAAATCTTAGCTTTTCTGTGACATTAAGAAAGCGCAACATTTTTGGAAGATTTTAGAAATATCATCGAAAATGCAAATGCTTTAGCAAACTTGGCATGACTTAAGTTCTCTGAATGTTGCCCCCTGAGCTTAACTTACCATCATGTAAGCTCATAAATTTGCCAGATATTTCCCATCACTTCACTATCTCACCAGTCTAATTTACATAAAGTTTTGTTAAACTTTTTGGCTCCAAATCCTGACAGAGCCAAGTCACTACGATAAAATATCTTTTTATTTATGGCCACTTAGAAAATGTATTACGGAAGGAGCTGCAAAAATATTCAAGGTTAAGAGTCCCTAGTACAAGCCCTTCTTATGGTGATAATTCCACCCTTCCGGAAGCAAAGACCTCCTCCCACTGGCATCCCTTGGGAACAGGTTGGCTCTAATGATAGAAATGGCGGAGACATCGTCACCCAACACAAGAGAGGGCTTCAGTGGCCGAGCACCAAGCCGGACGCTGCCCGGGCTCCCAGTCAGCTGCTCCGCTGCCGTGGCCCGATCCCGCCCCACCCAAGCGTGGCCCTCCACACACGTCTGCAGTGGGAAGACCACCATGTGCGCAGCATGTCTCAGCTAACGTGTCTCCCTAGCGACCAGTAAGCCAGTTGGCATGTAACCAACACAATGAAAACGCTACCTAGGCCCAAAGAGACGGACTCTCATCTCTGAATCCACAGGCAACCACGTCACGTTTCACTCCTCTGACTTTCGGGGTTGTTTTCTAACAGCCTAAGACGATATGAGACGAAGGGCCCTTCAGAGATGCTCCCACAGGACCACAGACTCCCCACTGGCTCAAAGAAGCAGGCTACTTGGGGTGTTTGGGTTTCACAGGGTCCACCACTGAACACTTTAATGTGTGAAAGAGGTTCAGGTTCCGTTTTCTCCTTAAAAATTCCAATAATGCCATGTTCACAGTTTGAACGCATTATTAAATTTGACCGACTACAGTTTTTGAGGTAAGTATGAAGGTGTTAATTTTTAATTTCTGAAACTTTAATTTTATCAAAAAGGGTGGAGGAGTCTCAGCCAAGCCGGGTGACTGATCCGGCCCACCTGACTGAGCCGCTGGGGCCACGGCTGGGCCTGCCTCTGCCTCCTAGTTCAAAGCTCTTGTCTAGACTTAATTGAGAAGCATTAAAACGGAAAATTAGAAAAGTTCCAAAACAACTTAAACCTGCCAAAACTAATCTAGTTCTCGTCACACTGTAATGTTTACCTTCAACCCTTATTCATGCCTCCTGGAAGAGAATGACAGGGGAAGATTTATTACAAGTCTCCGTGTCTCCTTGGAAATAGATCTTAAGCGACTGTAGCCTTGGGCTGACTTTCGCATACGGAGGCAACAGACTAAATCTTACGACGACGCAGCACAGAACAGTTCTGAAGTGCGAGCACTCGAATTTTTCTAAAAATAGCACCGTGGAAATGGGTCTGTTGCTTTGTGAGACATGCTGTATAAGAATAGCCATTTCCTACCATGTTACAGAATTTTTAAGTGACAAAGACTGAAAGAAGAAAACATCCAGTGCTCTAATACTGACTTTAGTAAGTCTGATAGACCTGTAAGGAAATTCCGATGCGAAACTAACAGATCTGCTTGCACATCACTAACAGAAACTGGCCGATAACCCCTGCGCTATTCCTGTGTAAACTTTGGCATATTACTTACCTGTCTAACTCAGTTTCTATAAAATGTGGGTAACTATGTACCTACTTCATACATTACTAGATAAAACAACATAAAATAAAACATATAAAATAATGTTAATTTCTTTTACTTATTATGTAATCAATATTTAGATAACTGGAACAACATTTTGTGTGGTGACTAATGGACAAAATTATACAAAAAACTGTAGGCTGTCTCAAAAACACAATGACCATATTTGGTGGAAATGGAGTTAAGGCTGCAAAATTATTTCTGAAAAATACACTTTGGGACAAAGCATTGTGAAACTTACGACGATATAAGACGTACACCAGGAAGATGTAAGTACTCTAGTGTTCATGTACGTAATAAGTATTTTCAAACTACACAGAGCAGAACGGGCGGAATAATTTCTGCGCAGTGAGAATACAGCTGCCGCTCAAACAACGTGGCGCTGGGGGCACCGACCCCAGTCAAAGCCCGTGTGTACCTTCTAACTCCCCCCAAACCCAGCTCCTGAACAGCTCACTGTTGCCTAGGAGCCTTCCCAACAACACAACAAGCAGTCAGCACACGCCTTGTGTGTTGTGTGTGTGAGGCGCTACCTGCCTGCGTTACAGTGAGCTGCAGGCAAGGAAGTGTTGTGAAGGCCCCAAGGAAGAGAACGTGCACTTACAGCACCACACAAGTCTCTGCAGTGCATGTCAGTGACCCACGCGGTGCAAACCCATGTGGTTCAAGGGTCACCCGCGCCTGCTCTGGCACCCCGGGGACGGGGCCGTGGCAGGAATGATGGGCTGCAGGCGAGGTCAGCTCTCCAGTGGCAACAGAGGAACTGCTTGGGTGCGGGATGTGGGCATTGGGGAGGGCGCTCAGGTGTGGGTGGGGCAGGAGGTATGCAGGAAATCTCGGTACCTTCTCCTTCATTCCCCCGTGAACTACAACTGCTCTAACAGTCCCACTGATTAAAAAAATCAGGAGGGAAAAGACGATACAGCCATGATCCCGGAGGAAAATTTTCAGCTGTCAATTATTGCTAGGTCAAATAAAGTGGTTATGTAACAAAAATCGAAACAGTACAATTTAAAATTGACAAGAGATATGAAAATTCAGACCAAATAGAACATATACAAGGTACTCAAGCACAAATAAAACATTCCAAAAAGTGATGACACATGAAACCATAAAATAAATATCAACACCCTGCACAGAATCAGTGACAGACGAACACGGTATCAATTACAGGACGACAACTACCTCCCTTGCAAAGGCTTAAAAACCGTGAACTAGACATCTAGTGATGATGGAAATGAGCCACGTCACTAACATTCTGCATTAAAGTCATGGAATGCAGCCAGAGCTTGGCATCCCAATGTACAATCGCAGCACAAGATGTAAATGCACGTGTTAGATCACACAGACTTAATTAGCCAAGTGTCCACCTTAATAAATTGGGGAGGAAAAACCAGAAAGAGGAAGGAGGGAATAATAATAAAGACAGAAACTAATGAACTAAAACAAACACAACAGAAAGGATACACAAAATTAACATTAGTTTTATGAAAATACTAAGAAAACAGACAAATTTCTGCCAAGATTAATACAGGAAAAAAATGAAAGAACAATATGAGGAATGAATAGCACAAAAGCACATAACTACACATTTAGCAGGATTTGAGGGATAAAAGAATGCTATAAATAACTTTATGCCAATAAACTGGAACACTTGGATTCAAAGGATAAATGTCTAGAAAATTACAATTTAGCAAAGCTTACTTAATTAGAAAAGAAGGCCCAAAACTCCTGACTATTAAGGAATCAGTCACTTAAAAAATGTTCCCACAGAGAAAATAACAGACTCTGGATGGTTTTATAGATGAATTCTGACAAAATTTCAAGGAACAGATCATTACACTTTTACAAAAGTGCCTGTACAGAAGACAGAGAAGGAGCCCTCAAGAGCTCATTTTATGAACGGTTTGTACTCAGTACCAACACCAGCCAAGAGCAAGACGGCCAAGAAAAGTCACAAGCCCATCTCTCCCACAAACGCAGATGCAAAGTCCTCTAGTACAAAATACGGGCAAACCAAAGCCAGCACGGCACTAAAATCAGGCAGTTGGGACCAGGTCACTAACTGCAGAATGTAAAGGCAGCTTAACATTTAACACGAGCATTTCCTCCTTAAAGGGACCGATGCGCACAGAATCTGATAAATGGTGATACCTACTAAAAATTAAACAAAAAAAATCAGCAAACTAGAAACAGAAAGGAATTTCCTTTCCCTGAGATCCACCAAATCTACAACAAACATCTTTCTTTATGATAAAACCGTGGAAACACTTCCTTTAAAATCAAAATAAAGGCAAAGAATGCCCATCTCACGGCTTCCTCTAGTAAAGTCGAGTAGGGGAAGAAAAACACAAAGACCACATAAATTGAAAAAATGAAACGATCATTATCTGCAGCAGAAGTAACTGTCTACTTAAAATACGTTAACAATTCTATAGACAAGTTATTACAACTAATGAAAAAGTTTAGCAAGGTTGTTGAAAATAAAGTCTATATACAAAAATGGATAAACTGCAGTTTTAAACACCAGTAACAAACAATAATAAGTTATCACTTAAAAAATATACTACTTACAATATCAAAAAGATAAGGCGCCTAAGAGCTAAGTTTAATAAAAGTTGAGCAAGACCCTCAGAAAGAAAATTTTAAAAAGACTTTTAAAAAGACTTAACAATTGTAAAGGTATGTCACGTTCAAGGATTGAAAGAGTTCATATTCAGAGATATCAATTCTCCCTAAATTAATCCATGGATTTAATGTAATCCCAATGAAACTCTAATCAGAAAGTTTTTTTTTAAAATAAGTTAGTTCTTAAATATATACAAAAGAACACAAAACCCCAAGAATAGACGAGAAAATTTTGAAGACTAGAAGAAAACTTGGTAAAGCTACAGTGATAAAGACAATACACCACCACCTCACACCCATTAGGATGGCTACAATGAAAAATCAGACAATAACAAGTGTTGACGAGGATGTGGAGAAATCAGAACACCACGGGGATTCACTGGCTTGTGCACAAGGTGGGCATGTAAAATGATGTAGTCACGGTGGAGAACAGCATGGCAGTTGCTCGAAAAAATGACGATGGGCTTACTATATGATCCAGCAATCAACTTCTGGGTATACAGGCAGAGGCACTGAAAGCAGGGACTCCAGCAGATACTTGCACAACCACCTTCACAGCAGCATTATTCACAATCACCCAAGAAACAACCTAAGTGCCCATCAACACATGAATGCATAAACAAAACATGGTGCCCCCCACAGGGGCCCCCCCAAAACTGGAATTATCTTCTGGAGGGTGGGCCCCTTTGTAGGACAGGCTTTCCCCGCTAGGTGAGTGTTCTAGGAACCCACCTGGATCAGTGTACCAGCTGGCGTTGTTGTGAGAGGCTGGGTTTGGCTTCAGTGAACTTTTTTGAAGACTCTTTCAACATGTTTGCTCATTTCACGATGGGAGATTTACCAGCGCACCGCACTGTGCTGAATGTTCAGCTGTTTTTAACCAAAAAACAGTACGGTCCCTGAGCCCCACCCTCCCTATTCACCTGGACTCACCCCGAGCGACTCTTTTTGTTTCCCTGGGTGAAAAATGTCCTCAGAGGGTAACACCTGTCCAATGTGGAAGAGGTGGAACAAAAAATGGCAGAAGCACTAAAAGGCATCAAAACCAATGAGTTCAAAAACTGAACAGTGGAAAAAAATGTCTCGATAGGTGCACTGCATCAAATGAAGAGGACTCTGAAGCTGACTGAAGTTTCAACATGTAAGAATAAATACACAATTTTTTATAAATAAACTCTTTTTTTTCTGGGTCCCCCTCGTACATACAATGGAATACTATTTAGCCTGAAAAAGAAAGGCAGTTCTGACGTGTGCTGTAACAGGGATCAACCTTGAAAGCATGGTACTAAGTGAACCAAGCCAGTTGTGAAGGACTGGTCCTGTAAGTCCCACTTACCCAAGGTGCCTAGAAAGGCCAAAGTTAGAGCAGAAAGCGCACAGGTGGCTGCCAGGGGCTGGGGAGGGAGGCAAAGGGGAGTCAGTATTTCACGGGAAGAGTTTTAAGTCTGCAAGATGAAAGGGTGCTGTGGGTAAACGGTGATGGGAGCCGAAGCAGAAGGCATGCAGCACCACTGATCAGCGCACTTACAAGTGGCTAAGGTGGTAAATCTTATGCTACGTGTACTGTACCCCAACTAAACGTATGCTGCACTTTAGGATGCTTAAGGGAGGACCAGGATCACACTCCTGGGAGTGTGGGGTGCCCTGGGGATGATTTCATGCTTCCTGGGAGCGCCTGGATGGGGCATTAACAGAAAAAGTAAACGAATCAGCACCCACAGGAGGCAGGCCAGCCATCAGCAGACTGCAAAGGAAGACCTTGTGCCTCAGTTCTCTGCGCTGCTGCTCAGTTGCCAACCTGTTGTTAAACTCAGGTCAAGGCTGAGCCATAAACATGCTGGAAAAACTGTGGAGTGGACTTGACCCCCTCTCCTTTGCATATTAGAACTGGCCAGTCCCTGGCACCCTAGCCAGTAAGTCTTCCTCAGCATGAGAGGATCACACTGTGTGGTTCGTGCCGTTACAAACCCTACCTGTCCGCTCCCTCCCCAGCGCAGTGGGGTTGGCACCTGGACGTGGCTCTGCTGGACCGCAACCGTTTTGCCCCGGTGAGTGCCGTCTGTTCTTCACGACAGCCCGGGTCTCTCTGGCTAACGGGCGTTAGGCTGGAGGCCAGAACCCATGAGCACTGAGAAGCCAGACAATAACCATTGGTTCCCTGGACACAGCAGGTCCCCCAGAGCAGCCTGAGACCGGCCGATTTGTAGGGAAACGCCATGAGAATGCTGATTCACGTGAAGTTTGTTGTGTCTAAAAACGAATTTTTTCCACATGAAATGCTCCTCAGTCTATACTCCTTCTGTACCTGTGGTAGAGATTTTAAGATTACTTTACAATAACCTGTTCCAGCTCTGATGCTGCAGCTTGTCCAGACAGCTCTGCACCTCCAGCAAGCACCCTGGAGTGTGTAATCTCTGACAGCGCGACACAGCTGCAGCTCTGGTCAGCACACGTGTAGTCCCTCCGCCGCAGGGGCTCGCGGGCAGAGCTGTGCGCGCCTTCAGATAAGGTACTTGGAGGTGTTAATAAGTCGCCCGTATATTTTCCTTACTGACAGCTCTCTGGAATCTGCCACAGGATGGTTAAAAAACAAACAAACCAAAAAAGCCTTTCCTGATGTGCAGCAGGAGAGGAAACGAAGCATAGAAATGCAATCCTGTTGTGCTTCATGCGGGGTTTCACGTAATTTTATTCACAAGACTTGAACTTCAGGGAATTAGCTCCTTGTCCTTAAGGCTAGAATTGCCCTTAAAATGAAAACATCAAGCGACTTGGTGCCCTAATTAGTGGCGGGCAGAGGCAAGCCCTGTGAAACCCCAGGCATTACACATCCCTTGCCTTCAGGCACGCTTTCCACTCTCCAAGGAACCACGCAATTATTTTAAATTCTTTAGTGACTGTCTGCATGTCCATTAGCCCCCTGGCTACATCTTTTGAGTTGGGAACTTGAAGTAATTCAAAGCAGTTTATTGCTGTCTTCAAAGCAGTTTATTGCTGTCTTCCTATCTCATCTGCTTTGAAGAATATTTTCAGACTTACTGTTTTCATGAAACTATCTTGTTCAAAACAGTTCTCCTTACTGAAGGATTTAGGGACAAAACAGAAAGCGCCTCCCCTCGGGGGGACGCTCCATCGCGCTCAGAGCTCTAGCCCCTCTGCTCTGCTCTGTAAAGAGGTAGTTCACACCCTGGCCTGGGCACACCAGCCCCTGCGCAGCGCCCGCCTCTCTGGTGGACGTAGCGGCATGGCTCTTGAGGGCTCTGGGGCTGGGTGCTGTCACCGTCACCCTGTGGTCCCACTCATGGCCTGGGCTCAGACAGCCCCTTTCCAGGTGACCGTGCGGTATCTTTAGACGCCTCCTGCTTTTCTCTCACGGGCAAGTCTGCCCTCCCTGGACCTCCACTGTCACCTCCACGCCAATCATCCCCACAGTGGACTCCGAATGTCAGACTCACCCTACTCATGACCTCACGGACAATGATGACCACGCACATATCCAAAAAAAGGACTGCGTCTCCCTACCTCAAGCTGGGCCCTCCTCCGAGTTCTCTGCTCGTGGACCTCCCCTCCCTCCTGTTATCTAACCAGACTCAGGGCCTCCCAGTCATGCTTCCAATAGCCCTGGACTCTGCTTCTCCCACCAACACTGCCACCCCGAGATCCGGCCCTCGCTCCTGTTCAGCTCCATGCTGGCAAGCCTTCCCTGAAACCCTGATGCTGAGGGCTGCAGAAAGCTGTGAGGTCAAAGGGGGACCTAGAGAAGTGGCTCCCCACCCCAGGCCAGTGAGAAAATGGGTGGGGCAGAGCTGTGTGATACAGGGCAGAGGAGTGAGCGCAGCTCCACGAGGTGGAGTGGCGGCAAAGCCCAGTGTGACCGAGGCCCTCACCAAGGGCGGTCTGCCAAGGGGCTGGGACGGAAAGGTGTGGGGTTGGGGGGCGTCAAGAGGTGCGCTGAGGATGGGAGCAAGTTCTAAAACAAGGCCCTTCCAGTGTCTTTTCTGTCCCCCTCTCCCACCCCTCTGCCCTTGCCACGGCCAGCATCCTGCCACTGTCTGGGATCTCCCTACCCCTCTGCACGGCGCATCCTGTAGGCTGGACCCCCTCGTCTGCAGCTCTCCCCGGCCCCCTACTCCTGAAGGCCCAGCGAGCACTGACTCTCGGCTGCTTCTTGGGCGCTGAGAACAGTGCTGGGCACACAGTAAATCTCAGTAAGTGTTTCCTGACTGAAGGACCTGCATGTGTCCTCAGGGTCCCCTCAACAAACACTGTTTATGAGGTGGCTGGTGGGCAAACTGTCCCTGTAGAAAACGTTTCCAAGAGCTCACTCCTTTGGCACTGCCCGTACGAAGCCCCTTCCACCACCGCCAGGGAACGGCCCTCCCTCCTGGCCCTGGGCACCGTGCCTGTGGCTCTGCTCCCCGTGTCTCCTGCTCTACCGCCCTGGACGTGGGCAGGGAGCAATTCATTACAAGAGGAGGAGTTTAATCAGGTCTCCTAATCACTCCCAAGTCCCAAAATGTGGAGCCGTGGACGGGTTATGCTGTTGTGGACAGGCTGTGCAAACCTACGTGACTGGCTGAATCTACATAATCTCCAGAGTAATTCTTTGCAGGTCGACAGGTAGCCAGCTGGATCACAGATATTCAGTTACATCATCCAGTCACTGAAATGGATTATGAGGAAGACTAACTCAGATGGATCATCCAGAAACTCACCCATTATTCTACAGTTGACAATAATGGCTAGATAAAAATCAGTTCCCCCCCCAAAAAGAAAGACATGCCCAAATCACGTTATACATCTGGGGACACCATCAGAAAAGAGTCACAAACAGAGGTGGTTTGGGCCTTTTTCTGATTACATTCATTCCTTAATTCAATTTCTTCTCGCGCTTTTTACGTGCTGGGCATGTTTCTAAACGCCGATGATTCAAAGGCGAGTATAATTTTGCACCTGTGCGCAGAGAGGCACAGTCTGAGGGTGCATCACCAGCTAACACGGCATCTCACAATCAAGTTCTCGGAGAAGGGAAGGAGCGCCTTCCCCAAAGCACGCGTGGCCAGTGCGCCGCCGCGTGGACGGCGGGACTCACAGCTGACTCGCTGCACGGCATTTCTCGTTCGAATCCCACCTCACAGAATTTTAACGTATTTAAAATGACAACACACTATTTATAAGCGAACCTTGATATTAAAGAATGTGTAGACTTGTATCATATAGACGCTAAGCATACTGGGAAAACGTGGCAACGTAGTTGTTTTACGAAACATCACCGACATTCAGACCGAGAGATCACACTTCCGAAAGCATGGAGAAGGCGAGGAAAGGCCTTTAGAGGGGGCAGGCTGGCGGCCTCTGCTGCTTGCAAGCTGGCCGCCGCCTCTGGGGAACCGGGGAAAGCGCCTCCCTAGGAAATGGCGCTGGGGACGCGGTGGGGTGACACCGGGCATATATGATCGCGGGTCTGTCCGTACAGCGGATGCTGCAACTGTGATTCTACAGGCTGGCCCCTCCCCCGACCCCCGGAAAGAAAAAGAGCATCAGAAAAAACAGAGAGAAGGATTCTGGAACTGAGCAGGGTGACAGAGTGTTGAAGCATGGAGCTCAGCATCAGCCGGCAGGTCCCGCTCGCTGACACCGACGCCAACGCCACAACTTACAGGGCCGCATGACCAACCAGTCTCCCTACCTGCCCCGTCTGGTAGTGCCGGGCAAACTGGTTCACCACTCGGTAGTCGTTCGCAAAGTACTCCATCAGAATAGAGGGAACCTCAGCGAAATCAGTGGGGCACCTGGTCCCTAAAATGCGGGAAAAAGGAAGAAAAAGTTGGCAAGAATCAAATCAACATATTTATCTTACTTTTTATGTGTTCTTTTAAAATTTTTATTTGTACTTCTGATGAACTATGATAAGCTTTAATTCACTGAATCAATATTTTATTTCTATAAAATCATTGCACATATTTGCATAAAAGTTTATTATAATCCTACGTATTTTCCTGTATATCAAAAGTAAAAGAAAATATTTGCACAGCTGGAGAGAACACCTCGTAAAGCAGTGACTCAAACCCTCTGCAAACATGCCTGTCTTCAGCTGTGCCGGGCTATGCGTGAACTGCACATCAGACCATGCTGGCACTTAGTGTAGCGTTCGTGTTCAATTTCCTGGGTTCCACCACCAAATGCTTTCATCCATCATTTCTTTTAAAAGAACATCATTTTATTTATTCATTGTTTCTTGCAACACAGTCTTCAGTGTGGACGGAAAGCAGGAGCACTTCCAGCACCAAGTCCTGTGAGATCTCTTTTGGTGACATTTTACACTTCTGTCGGGCCCACCTACAATCTCTTATCCTCCCCTCCCCCCACCTGCCGTGTGAATAAAGTTAGCTAATAAAGACGAGATGGGAACAAGGAGCCATGGGGTGGAAGGCTGACCAAACTGGACAGCAAGCTGAAGAGGTACAGACGGGGAGACCACGAGGGAAGTATCACCAAGCGTGGCCCCAGGTCAGCATGAAAGACTCTGATTTACAACAGGGGGAAGTATAAGAAAAATAAAAAGTAATTTACCACACTTTTCCAGCATGCTTTCGGTATGTTTTCTAATTGATTTTGGGGAAAAAATGCAACATGCATTTACTTACTCTGTGCTAGGCACTAAGAAGATACATATTTATGAGGTGGGAGCCAAAAAACCCCCGAATTCACTTATAAAAAACCGTGTGTTTATTCTCACAAGTTGAAACTTCAGTCAGCTTCAAAGTCTTCTCCATTGGATGCAGCACACTCATCGAGACTTTTTCCCACTGCTCAGAACAGTTTTGAACTCATCGGTTTTGATCCCTTTTAGTGCTTCTGCCATTCTTTTGTTTTCATCTCTTCCACGTTGGCAGAACATTTCCTTTTAAGGACTTTTTTCATCGGGGAAACAAAAAAGTCACTCAGGGTGACGTCAGATGAATAGGGAGGGTGGGGCACAGGGGTCCTGACATTTTTGGTCAAAAACTGCTGAACACTCAGCACAGCATGAGCAGGCATGCTCGTGAATCACCCACTGTGAAATGGGCAAACGTGTTAAGTCTTCAAAAACAATCCACTGGAGCCAAATGCAGCCTCTCACAACAACACCAGCTGGTCCACTGAGACAGATGGGTTCCTAGAGCACTCACTCAGCAGGGGAGGCCTGTACTTCAAGGGGCTACCCTCCAGAAGATAATTCGGGGGTTTTCTTGGGTCCCCCCCTTGTACTCACATACACACAGAGCCTCCAACTTAAATTTACGAAGTACAAAATGTAAAATGGCACAAACTCAAAAGACAGACAACTGAGACTTGCCCCTCAGTGAGAAGTGTTGTCAAGAAGAAAAGAAATGTGAGGGACTGGGCTGCACAACAGTTGAAAGGACAAGATGAGGAGACCTGAGGTCAGGGACCACAGGACAGTGTATTAAATGATCAGATCTCCCACATGAAGAGCTTTCTTTCTACCTAAAGTGAAATGTAAGTTTTTAAAGAACTGTGTACATAGAAGTGCCCTCCTTGGGGCTCACCGGTGATGTGCTGGTAACGAGTCCGCCCTAGCATGGAATGCATGGCATGTCCCATTTCGTGGAAAAGGTTTTCCATCATCCCTGGCGTTAACAGAGTTGGTGAACTCCTCGAGGAACGAGGAAGATTCAGCATAAGGACCACAACGGGGAGCTGATAGTCTCCATCTTCCTTTAACCTGCCCCCGCGGATCGTGAAGTGGCAGTCCTTGAAGAATCAGAAAACATAACAGAAGACAGTATTAGGTAGTGTAAAGGGTAGAACAGACTTAATGAATATAACATTGTATCAAAATGTGCTGAGTCCAAATTTTAACTTTATTCTTATTCTATGTAGTTATAGACACAAATTTTTCTCAACCCTTTGTTGTGCCAATATGTTATTTTTTAACACCACCAATACATTGAGCTTATGCTGATTAATTTGCGCACTCCAAAGTCCTGTACCAGGCGGATGCTGTACAGCACACTGGGAACGCGGTCCTTACAGAGCTGCGGGCCACGCCCCCCAGACGTTCACAAGCCAATAGGAAGCGACAGACGCTGAGCGCCTGTGGGCAGACACTAAAGAGCGTTGAGCCCTTCCTGGAGCGAGAAGATGCTCTCTGCGCCATCGTCTTTATCACTGCGACGTGGTAAGCTCTCAACTCACACAACGCGAGGGGTCTGAAGCAGCTTCTGGAATAGGCGGAGACCTATCCACACTTACCGCTTGTTCTTCACAATAGCCCGTGAGGCAGATGAGAAAACTGGAAACACTACCATGTACCCACGGACACTCGGCTAAGCTGGCTGCCTCTCAGACGGGGACCCGGATGGACTCCAGGGTCCAGCGTGCCTACTCACTGCCCTGCACTCTACCAGCCATTAAGGCGAAGAGGGAGAAGCCAGGACTCCGTGTTGGGTGACCGAGACTCGGCCCACCTTGCGCATTGAGCAGTTTGCTGGTATGAGCTTCCTCCGCACCTCTAGACCCCAGAGTCGCTGCCCAGATTTCGTAAGCTCACATCTGTGGGAACTAGTCAATATGAGGGGCCATTATTTCTGTTACAACTCATAACCTGACCTCTTCACATTGCCCATCAAATGGGCGGACACTGCGGAAGATGCCTGACCGGCCAGCACGCACAGAAACCGAGGAAGGAGCTCACGCGCTCCCACGGGCAGTGAGTGGGTGGGGGTAAGGGTTACGTAGAAACACACGGTAAACACTTCCTCCTCAGCCGCAGTTTCAGCTTCCACTTCAGCTGTCAGCAGACAGCAGCACTCTTAAAGTATCAGATAGAAAATTCCAGAAGCAAACAGTTCCTCGGTTCCACACTGCATGTGGTCTGAGCGCCGCGAGGCCCTGCTCGCTGCCCCACCCCGAGTGGGAGTCGTCCCTCGGCCGTGTCTATGCTGCCCACCACCGCCCGTAGTCCTGCAGCAGCATCTCAGCAATTAGGTTGGTTACCAGGGTGAGAGAGAGACCACATTCACCCAAGTTTTGTGACAGGTGTTGTAATTGATCTGGCTTCCTGCTGGTTGTTAACCTCTCCCGAGTCCAACTTCATCCTGGGTATGGACTGTAGGGCAAACTATAGCAGAGACAGGGTTCGGTTCTACCTGTGGTGTCAGGCACCCACTGGGGTCCTGGAACGTGCCCCCCACATATGAGGGGGCTACTGCATCTTCTGCAATGTTCAGCTAGGCCCACTGATGAGTGTGGGAAGTGATCAAGAGCCGGGGCTCTGGTCAGAATGCTTGGATTCAAATCCTAGCACTTCCAGCTGTGGGACACAGGGCAAGTAACTTAACCTCTCTGGCCTCAGTTTCCTGGTAATGTTAGTGTCTAGCTCAAAAGGTTGAGGTGGACGTTCAAAAGTAGGACACGACAAAAAGGCTAATAAAATGTCAGCTATCACTATGACTATCATTACCGTGACCCAGATAAAAGTGACAGGTACAGATGCATGTGATGATTCTCACAGTTTCCTCTTAAATTCCATGCCATTTTCAAATTTCTTTGTTTAGTAACGACCATTAATGCCTTCTAATTAGGGAACTATACAAAAATGCAGTCTGGTGTTCACACTAATACAAATTAACCTCTAGAGAGACCCGATCATAAAGAAAGCATCACCTGATGGGGCTTGCCTGCTCGCTGAAAAAAGTCACAGTAAATGTGGCCCAACAGTCCTTCGGAGTCATGCACCACAGCCTGGAAAAGACAATTGTGATTTGATTGTATGAGTCCACGAGGAACTCTGCACAAGTAAAACATCTCCAACACAAGAACCGATACAAGGTGTAGCAAAAGGAAGTTTGCAGGTGTGAGTACGTGAAACAAACTTTTTTCTTGTGTATCATTACGTACTAACGGTTGTATTATGTTCCATACAGACAACTGCAGGCCTACTTTTGCCCAACACTATGTATAAATCATGCACAGCTATAAACACAGACCTTTTATTACTTTCTACATCCCGTACTATCTTGAGACAGGCCCCGTTTGCTCTTCATCTCTTAGAGGATTTTGAGGTGGGCATTCTGTGCAGGGAAGAAGGCCCCCCCTCCTTGCTCGGGCCCTTCGCCCCAGCTGCCTTTTCCCAGCAACATCTCCACCAAACCCAGCTCACCAGACTGTTCACAAATCACCGAAACGGCTGTGAATAAGTGCTGGTGAACCAATTTTAGCAGCAAAACGGTTTCTCCTCCAAATCGCAGAATGTAACAACACACATCTGTACAAATTATAACCCTTGAACACGGACATAACAAAATGTAGCTTCCGCCCTCAGGTAATGGTCAGTACAATCATTGTTGATGCCCTCCCCTGAAACTGAGCCTATAAAAGAGGCACCACTTCCAGGAGGGGGGTCCCCACTACGCTCCACTTGCCTTTTTTGTCCTTTCACAAGTTGAGGGTTCTGCCAGAGAAAACCTCAATCTTATGCTTTGAAACTTCCTGCAAGCATGTGTTCACGAATTCCACACACGTGTTAACACTGCCCGGGTGCCCGGGGCTGTCCCCGTATGAGGGATACAGCTGTGAACAGCGGACCAATGGTGCAGCTGGACGGGGCTCTCGAGTCTTGCAGGGGGAACCTCCCTCGCTCTCTGCACGCTGCCCTTTCCCTCTCTGTCACCAGTTTTCCTTTTCACTGTATCTCTGCATTTCATCACTCGCTGTCCTTTCTGAAGTACGTTACATGTGGACAGAGAAACCCCTGGGTGAGGGGGCACGTGATACAGCGTGCTCCCACGTGGTCCTTTCAGTCCCTCCACCACACTGATTCCACAGGACAGAGCCTGGGACAAAGAGGCAGTTTTCATTTGTTGGTGAGAGTACAGGGTGGCAAGCATAGAGACAGCACGTAAAAGGCTGAAACACACATAGTCCTCGTGATAAACACGTGGGTCAGTGAGTCCTCAAATCTTACCAGGAAAACACAAACACACTCAGACCCCAAACGAAACAGGCCCTGGGAGGAGGTGGGCGGATTCTAGGCCAGGAAGTCACTACCCACGAAGTAAAATCCAAACACAGGGCTGAGTTAACGTCTGATGCAGATGAAGCTCCCACAGAACGGGAAGACATTGGAGGGAAAGGTGACCGATGCCGTGGATGCAGGGACTAACCGAGAGGGACACGCAGCACAGCTGGAACGGAAGTGAGCAATGACAAGTTTTCCTTTAACTGCACTTTGTCGGGGTATGGGCTCGACCCCCCAGCAGGCCCCCGGTCACTTTGTTCCAGAGAGCTAACTCTGCGGCTGTGCGCCCGCAGCCATTTCTGGCACTGACTGACAGCAGAGAACAAGGCTTCTTTCATCCAGCGCCCGGTGTCAGAAGTGGTTGTTCGGGTTTTTTGTGAAACAGGAATAAGGGGAGACCCGCTCCATCCGGGCGAAGCCACGTGAAGATGCAAGGGCTGTTACTCAGTGACTGAACCTCCCAGATAGAGCGATAAAACTTGTCCTGGACTGGGACGCTCACCAGCTTTCGAACGTCTTCACACCACACCTCTCCCCTTGCAGGCTGCTCTGCGTATAACGAAATCCCGAACAGTCTGTTACACAAAACGTTAAGGCCTTCCATGCATGCGCCAAGGGAGAAAAACGGGGAGTATAAACTGGGCTCGATGTTATACCTAAGAGAAAGAACAAAGGTTAAGAAGCATTTTTGTTTCCTTCAACTTCTTTGGGTAAATTCAGAGAGCTTTTCATTTAGAATTTAGAATGATACTAGCGATTTAAAGTGAATTAAAACACAAAGGTATGCTTCTATCTTTTGAGGGAGTGTCAGACTCAGTTTTCTCCAGAGGAAACACATGTCCGTTACTAGTCGTACGTGATACTCATAATTAAGGTAGACACACCGTTCCCTTTGGGTTTAGTCTGTCGCTGACTCAGTCAGGCAATCTCAGCTAACCACATGGTGCACAATTTAATGTTACACATACTTATGTACAAAATCTGACCAATCTGAGCTACAATGGTAAACTTGACTTTATGAAATGTGTTATAGTCTAAACAATTATGACTTAAATCATGTAAATGTTAGACAAATACAAACCCTGAGGCATACCAAGTCAACTGAAAATTCACACCTGATAAAGTATTTTTAATGGAAAACTCTCCGTAGTAGAAACAAATCTTAATTTATTTACTTCATAGTTATATATCTTAAATGAAGGGCAGCATACTGGCAAGGCTAATGATCCATAAACAACTTTTTAATGCTTTGTTCCAATGTAAACCAAGGCGCATCTATCCCGTGTGATGTGAATATTCGTTTCTGAGTCATGGAATCAAACCAAACTTTAGAGCCAAAGCCGGAAAGCATGGCTGCAGAATAGCAGTGAGTACCTATTCTATTCCCACTTCTGGGATTAACAAACGAGACGTGCAAATTACACACGCACAGACTCATGCTCATGACTAAATGGGCGGCTGGATTTAGCGAGTGAGCATAAACTGCACCACAAATGAGATTCTGGCTTTACACACCCACAAACGCACGACTTCTCTTCCATCGGTTTTTTTATAAACACGGAACCACAGTGTTGAAAGACACACTCGTGGTCCGCTGCCCTCCGATTCATTCACTCACGCAGGTGGCCCACAAACCAGGTGGATGCTGCAGGTGCAGAGAGGGAGAGTCTCCCGGCCGCTTGCGGTGAACGGGGCAGGGATGCGGGCTGACCGCACTGTCTCGCGCCCAGTACCACGGCTGGGGCAGGCGCTCAGCGGACACTGTGGACGGAGGGCACGGATGGCACAGACCTGAGCATGGTGATGTGAGCTGCGGAATGGGGGCTGGAAACAGTGAGGGCCCACAGAAAGGAGTTGGGGTACAGGAGTCTGCTGCGCAGGGCAGGGCGAGGAGCGGGAGAAGGGAGAAGAAGGGAATTCTGAGGGAAGCAGCGAGACAACGGCATGAAGACACGCAGTGGCCTGTGAGCCTCTGGTACCCGGGAGGCAGTTCAACTTCATCACAGGCACATGTGACGGGAAACACACAGCAGATGCCAGGCCTGCTGTCACCCATGGCTGCAGGCACCCAGGGCGGCCTTGTAATGCCTTCTGTCTCCTTTGGGTGAGGAGGGCCTCAGGCACCGAAGCTGTTCAGCACAGACACTTGTTTCAAGGTGAAGTTAGGCACTTTGACCTGTGCCCCTCGTTGTCGAGCACATGTCCCCAAGTGCCTTCGCGAGAGAGGACAGAGGAATCCGGAGCTCACCGCGAAGGCTTCACAAGGCAAACAAGAGGATGGAGAAGTGCCCGACGAACAAGGAAAATAAGTGGGCGACGAGAAAGAGGACAGAAAGTTGATGGCATGCACTGAAGAAAAGATTAGGAAATGGTGAGCAGTATCAAAGCCTGCAGAGGTCAGGGGTGCGGAGCACTAACACAAGTCACTAAATTTTATTATTGGCAGGTGGCTGATAACTCGGAAAGACTAGTCTGAGAGACTGGCAGGCTATAAATCTACAGAGATTAGACTCCAGACTACTGCTGGGGGAGGTCTGGCAAAAAGAAAAAAAGAAAAACAAGAAAGAGGACTGCAATCTCTCCCAGGTCCTGCGAGGGGTAATTATTTGTGTTTTAAGATAAGGGATATCTTGGGTCCTTTGCAGGAAACGGGAAGAGGGAAATAGAAAGGAGGAGAGATTAATGGTGCAATACAGAGTCGATGAAGCAAGCCCTGTAATGGTTTGAGATAACACCATCTTATATTTGCTTAGTGCTTTATAAATGCAAAACACTTTCACATCCAGAAGCTTTCATGTTCCTTACGTGACTCTGTGGGACAGGTGGAACACAAATTATTAATTTTACCTGAGAAAGCCAAGGCTCAAAGAGGCTCAGGACAGTGCAGAGCAGCCGGGGAAAGAGACCTGCATCTGAATTAAAACCCCTGCTGGCCTCTTACTGTTCTGTGCTGTGACCAGTGCCTGGCCTGGTGGGGCCTCGATCTCCTTGCTGGGAGAATGGGGATAACACTTCCCAGGCTCAACTGGTGATCAGGTCAACGCGTACAAAGAAGCCGGCCTGGTGCCTGGAGAAAGGCAGATGCTCTGTAAGTCTCCACGACCCTGTGAAGGGGCTTGAGCCCACACAGTGAGCACTCACTCCTGGGCACCTGACCCCTCCTGGACGGGAGACGCTGTAGCCACAGAGAGCAGTTCAGCCAGAAATCAGGGAACGGAGAGCAGGGCACAGCAGGCTGGGGAGCAACAGTGAGGCTGCGGCTGATCCCACCGACCAGGAGGCCGAGGGTCGGAATGTGAGGATCAGGGCAAGCTGCATGGAGGAGGGGGTGTCTGAGGAGGACATTGGAAGGTGAGTTCCCTGGCTGAGGGAGGGGTGTTTGAGAAGAGCGAGCACCAACAAAGGCTCACGGGCATGACAGCAAACAGGGCCTACAAGCTCACTCAAGCAAAGATCTGCTACCTGACTCAACCACCTCAAAGCAAGGAGGCAATCACACACACCTGCATGCTCCGCCACGCCCTCGGAGACTCACAAATGGCAGGTAATTCCCTTCCTGAAGAGCAGCCAAAATGGGAAAAGGCTCAGAGGCTGCAAGAGATTCAAAAAGCCTGGAATTCCAGCCAGCAGTGACCAGCCAGGTTTGAGGCCACTGCAGGGCAGTTCTATCATGCCAATCAAGGGGTAGCACCCAGCCTGGCCCGTGGGTCCCCTGCATAGTATAGAGTGATCCACAGGTCCCTGAGCCCCACAAGGATGCTCACCAGTGGCTGCCCGAGCTCAGGACACTGCTGCCCCCCGCCTGGTCAGAGCTGACGAGTGCTGGGACGGCCCGCACACCCCACCTGTGCTCCCGGGTAAAAGCCTGGGTCTGTGGCTCCTGCTCGGGACACTTCCCAGTTCACCTGTGAAGACCGGCCTGCGGCTCCTTCACCACCACTTCCTCACCTGCACAGATACCAGACATCAAAACCTCTCCCTCTATCAGTCACCTGGAGGGCCCGAAACAACGGAGAATCACTGAACCATACGGCAAATCACAGCCGCAGCCCAGCAGAAGGAGAACGTCCAGGTGTATTTTCAGGGTTTCCTCTCATTGCTATCCCGTTCCGTGCCCCCAACTCCTGTGGTCTCAGACAGAGCTCTACTGCTGTTTCTGCAACTGTGCTGTGCTGACTTCAATCCGGACAGACCCCTTTGACTGCTCTTCCTCAGGAAGAAACAGGAAGAGAATTACTGTTATCCACCCTGTTGCTAAAGGAAGTCTAACAAATGCTCTGCTCTTTGTTCTGCTTAAAAATGTGCTACATATGGGCTTACAAATTTTCAATCTCAAACAACTACATACATTACAATCAACATGGTAAAGTGGCATAACTATGTCTTATTAGGAACAACACAATTTAGCAATATCTCAAAATCCTCAGGAGGAATACTAACTATCAGGGAAGTAAGTACAGAAATAATCCATGAAAGATTTTCAGCTAAAGGACTCTTTGTTGTGACCTGAGTTTTCTTTTTCTTGTAAGTCAGTGCATCACAGTGAAGCACACGCTGTGAGTCAGGCTTGTTTCAACTTCTGATGCATCTGGAGTGAAGGTCAAGAACGAACTTGGGCGCAGCTTCCAAAGACGCTGGCACCGAACTCGGTGAGCACATGAAACACAACCGAGTCCAGGGCATGAATGCATCCAGGTTGAGGCTACAGCTGCACAGCCTTTCTTTCCCTAGTCTCATCCGTGAGTGAAGGCCGGCAAGAGAGGGGTATGTGCCCCAGCAGCCCTCAGTGCCCCAGACGGAGGGCATGTGCAGAGGAGGGAGAACGCAGACTTACAGAGCTGCGCAAGGGACAACACTGGCAGAGATGCTATTTTTAACTTCATCAAAATAAAATAGAAAAGACTGCTTTGGCACCAGGAATGATTATCTAAGCACGATGATAATGTGATCACTGGGTGGCATTTTGCAATGTTTACTCTGCAAAGCCGCAGGGAAAGCTACTGTTTCATCTGGTTACATAAAGGTAAAGGAACATCCAAAGAGCTGAATGATGCTGGAAACCTGTTTATCCTTCAGGTAATTACCTTGTACTGAAAATAGAGAGTGGCCCTGGCTAGGCAAGTTGGTGGGTTAGAGTGTCCTCCTGATGCACCAAGGTTGTGAGCTTGATCTCTGGTCAGGGCACAGACAAGCAACCAATGATGAATAAATGAAAGGAATGACAGATCAATGTTTCCCTCTCTCTCAAATCAGTCAATGAAAAAAAAAATAAAAGAAAGATCTTTTTCCTCTCTGTTCTGTAAAAAATCAGCCATTGCCGGTTTGGCTCCATCTTGACCTCTGAAGTCTGAGAGGGCGCACCCCAGCAAGGAGCAGGCAGTGCTGCGTTCTACCTCCCAGTGACATTGTTACACAAAACTGCACTGAAATACAGAAAATAAGTTCACTGAAACTCACTAGTGGCAGGAAAGAAATAGTCTCCAAGCACTAAAAACAAGAACCGCACACTGGCAGGCAGAAAACGGCTTTAAAAAGGTGACCTCTGGAGGCAGAGGCTCGGAGGGCTGCTGTGAGCAGGGACAGGATGAGATCGGATTTCTCAGTGTGAATGCTTTTCAATGTGGTTTTAAGTGTTTGAACCTTGCAAATGTACTGCCTGTTCAAAATCACAATTTTGTTTTAGATAAAATAATTTCAGTATGCTTTTTATAATTTGCTTATTTGTTTTAGACACAGGGAGAGAGAGAGAAACATCACTTTGTTGTTCCACTTAGTCATATACTCACTGCTCAGTTTTCAAGTCAGTGTGCCCTGACTGGGGATTGAACCCGTGCGGCCTTGGTGTTTCAGGATGATGCTCTAACCAACTGAGCTCCCTGGCAAGGGCTATACTTTTTATAGTTTAAAGAAGTGCTTTTACTTTTCCACGAAGGACCAACCACTGTAACTTGAAAGAGAAAAAAATGAGCTGCTCTTTCAGATTTACCATCAAGCCAACTTTGGCAGTTTTATAGCATATCAGTTTCTTGTCTGACTTCTAACAGGTTCTCTCTTTTCTGTAGGCAGGCATTTAAGAAACCCAAAATAAATCTGAGATATTTAATATAAAGCAAAAAGAAAAAAGAGGCCCCAGGTTACTTCAAGAACAGCTCAAACCAAGGAAAGCCCCTTTTGCTTCGTGGCGTGTCAAACGTCACCCTCAGGTCTGCAGTTGAAAGGAGAGGAATTTAATTAACAAGGATTTAGGGATCTTCGCTTCGCTCCACTCTTCCAACCTCACACACAAACTACTTTCTTCCTTTCCTCGCCCATTACCTGTGCTCCTCAGAATACTTGTGTCCGTCAAGATTACTGAGACTTCAAAACAAACTCAATCACTTGCCTTTTAAGCTACTTACAATAGATGGTTTAAACTCCCAGTGCTTACAATCCCTTCTCAAGCATCTCCGTGTCCCTTTTCCTGGTTCTTTTACTGAGTTAATGGCAATATAAAGGAACGAGCACTGAGACCCTAATTAAACAAAGTCAAGCCCCTGGAGGGCATCAGGCTGCTGTGTCACTGTGCTCCCGGAAGAGCTGCTGACTTCACAGTCCACGCACTGAGACTGACGGGAACCTCGTCAGCCAGGGAGCATCACGAAGACCTCCAGATGGGCCCACTGCTTCCACCAAATCTGATCAATGAAAACTGTCGTTCACAAAAATGCGATACTCTCTTTACAAAAATATATCCCTGGAAAAAGCCCAAAAATATATCACTGAGTTGCTTTTATTTAGTAAGAACTTCTAACCACTGGCTTAGACACAGGCTTGAACAAGGGCTACCAACTGCTAACCCCAAGAAGGAAACACTTGCCCAAACGGGCTGCTCGTGGTGAATGGGACCCAAATTTGTAACCAGAGCCCAGGGCCCTTGCTTGCAGGGGCGTCTCACGCACAGGGGGAGCCACGGATGGCCACCGCGCCTGCCGCACTGCCTGCCTACCATCCGAGCAGACCTTCGTAAAGGAGTCTGCGGGCTGCATTTTAACCCGTGGGCGAGGACCCATCCCCTGCGCAGCTATAGCCTCATCAGCCTCTTTACCAACCAGAGGGGTCCATAATAACCAATCAGGACAGTACTATGTGGGCCCACCATACTGTGCAAATTTGTACTCCTCATCTGCATAAAAATGGACCAGAGACCAGGGCAAGAACTTTCTCTGTATAAGCAGGCTCCCACTTTTTCGGGGGTGGGGGAAGCACACTTTTGAAGGCTGTTTCCCAGGTCTGCAAACCGTCCACCTGAACGAACTTTCGCCTTCTCCCTCACCCTGTACTGGGGACGCCTGTTGACACTGGGTCAGCAGCAGCAGCCTGTAGTGGACACGACCAGTATGTACTTACCGAGAGCCCTAAGTCTGCATTCCACACTTAACTGCAAACAGACTTTGCTCTTAAGAGCTTTAAGATATGGCTGAGAACACACATTTCACAGAATGACCGAAGAGCCCCCAACTGGAAGGCCAACTGTGTAGTGCACAGGCCGTGGGCGTGGCGGGGGCAGGAGCTTGAGGGCCAGAGCAGCTGCTGCTGGGTCCGAACGTCATTTCAACTCCGTAACTGTTAAGGAGCAGTTACACTCATACAGTCCTAAAATTAGAGCAGCTACACTCATACAGTCCTAAAATTACTTCAGCCCTTCGAAGTCAGCCGCGAGGCTGATGTGGCCCCCCGGGGAAAATGAGTGTGACACCCCTGTCCTAGAAGCATGTGCACAGACGGCCAAGTCCACATAATAAGGCTTTTTCAGTACTAGTAACGCAAACGCTGTTTTCCTAACCCTGACCTACGACGCAGGGACTACAACTCCATTTGGTAGACAGCCTTGCTAGGAGGCTCAGAGAGGACAGGTGACTCCCCAAAGGTCGCACGCAGCTCACTGAGAGCAGGGCTTTGCGGTCCCAACTGCAAAGGAGGCAGCCGCCAGTGAAGGCGCTGACCTGGAGGAAACACGGGCTTGTCACGTGGGCAGCGGCGGGCGGGGAGCGTCTGCGTGATTGGTGAGCCCAGTGCTCAACAAACACTGATGTCCTCCTTCCTCCTCAAAGGCCTTACCTTTCTGCACGAAGCACCCCACTGTAGTAGGGGGGGTCCCACGGCATCAGTTCCTATGAGGAGAAAGGTCACTGTTACAAAAGCTACTGACTGTTTCACAATCTCCATCAACAGTTTAGCTCGCTCATAAAATGCAACCCTGTTATTAAATCAGGAAAGTTCTACGACGCCCTAACCATTCACGACTTGGCAGGAAACAGCGGCCTCTCTATTTTAGTTTCCCGTCATCAGTGCGTAGAGAGGCCTAAGTAAGGCGTAATCCTGGAATCTGGGGAAAAGGTAAACAGATGTCATTCTGACATGTAAACTAATAAAAGTCAACATCAGTAGATTAGATCAACCATGCTGAAGCTGCTCCCTAACTACAACCCACGTCCTAATCCATAAAGCACACTGCAGGTAAGATTAGTGTGCTAAAGCCAAGATTAGGTTCTTTCTATACCTAAGCAAGAAGCTTAGGGTGGATCCCCAAAATGAAAGCAACCATTTAAAATGTAACTAAAGCAGAATTAACTCTAATCTTGGCAAAGAAAATATGTCATAGAGAAATATATTGTAATGGTAATTTTTATGACAACTGTAAAGAGCACTGGAAGGGAAGGAGCCTGAATACCCCACACACTGTCCGCTGACAAGCAAAGGGGCAAAGGAGGAAGGGCGCGTAGTCAGCCCGCTCAGATTCCGGTCTTCCCTCCGCACTGGATTTAAGACTGGGGAAAGTGCCTTCTGCTCGCCGGAGCTTCCCCGTTTGCCTCCCAGGTGACCGGACCTCGCCTGGAGTGGACCCTGAGCCCACCTCCTGTGACTCTCCCCCCTTCACTGCACTCTGGCCACAGTGGCCTCCTTGTGGACCCTGGTCACAAGGGACTACCTCCTGCCTCAGGTGTCTGCACCTGCTGCTGTGCTCTCTTAGAATGCCCTTCTGTGCCAGCTCCCTGGAGGGCTCCTCTCTCCCTCTGAGTCCCCGCTCGTCCTGCCCCGTGCACACAGGACAGCACCTCCAGGCTCCTTCTCCGCACTGTCTTCCCTGTAGCCTTCATCACCGTAGGGCACGGCACACGTACATCTCTTCCCCGTGTTTCCCTGCCCTAGGACACAAGCTCCGGGAAGGCCACAGGGACCTTGGGGACATTTTTCCCTGTTATGCCCCGGTGGCACCCCGAGTGCGGCCTGAGACCCTGCATTCCCGCCGGGGCTGTGTGCTGAGCGAGTCAACGGCACCCCCAGACTGGGCCACGGGGTGCGCGGAGCTGTCCGGCTGAACACCTGGCACTGAGGAAGCACTCCACACGACATGCTGGTGCCGGGGGCCAGAACAGCTCCGAGGGGCAACAGGCGGAAGGCCAGGAACCAACTTGGGAACAACTGTCACCTGGGTGAGAATACAGCAATGCCCTCGGGCAGGGCTGTGGCATGAGCACACAGAGGAGGGGTAGACATGGCCCGCCCACAAGGCGGGACCTGCGGACTTGATGATGCCCATGGGGGGCTTGGTGGAGCACAGGCTGCAGCCCTCCAGACTCAGTGGGCCTGGCGCAGGGCTCCAGAGTCGGCACTTCTGACAGGTTCCCAGGGGTGCTGCCCCTTCTGGCCCGGAGGACACACGTGGAGAGCCGCTGGTCCACAGTGAGCCCAGGTTCTGGCCCGGGGTACGGGGTGAACGGTGTGACTGGGCACTCGAGTGAGGACTTGGGGAGACCGCCTGCTGGAGAACCTGCATCAGCACACAGAAATGTCCAGGGAGGGCAGTTTCACGTCACGTTAGCTCTGGATCAATTAGCTTCTGGCAACACATTTTGTTTTCCCTCTTTGTATATTCCTCACAGGAAATTCTGACCCACAGCCCAGTTTCCTAAGTGGGCTTGTCTACCGGGCCAAGCAGGCACACGAGTGGTTACCACGTACAGCTCCTGCCTTAAGTTCGGAAAGTGGCCTGCTGCTCTGGGAGCGGGAGGACGTGATGGGGTTCGTCCAGTCTACGGTGGTAGCGTCCAGGAAGCTGACACACAGCCCCCCAGGGGAATGGCAGAGACAACCCAGCAGTCCTGGGGTGTCCTCAAATCAAACGGGAGGCAGGGTCCTCACACCGGGCACCCTGCGCCCCAATCACTGGGTCAGCATCCTGGCCACAAGGACACATCAGTCTGTATTATCAAGTCACACAATCATGTGACCTTGTGACTGGAAACAACAGGTATTTTCAGGGCAGGCATATGTCGTCAGTCACCTCAATGTGTCTGCTTCCCTAGCTAGTGAACAGACGCGTGGACCGAGACACTAACACTGGTGGCTAAAGTGCGCTGGAGGTCCGGCTCTCCCCGAGGCTCCGTGAGGCTGCTCCGAACAGAGAAGCTGACTTTCTGCAGACAGGCAGCAGACTCTGCAGGACTGTATGTTAGCACAGTGTTAATACACATTTACGTGTGTGTGTGTACACACGTGTATCACGCCAACTAACAGCAAGCATGCCGAGGTCCCTGGGATGTGTGTGAGTGCACGCACACATGTGTCATGACGACTAACGGCAGAGGGTGCCGCGGTCCCTGGAATACATGTGTGCGTGTGCACACGTGTATCATGCTGGCTAACAGCAGAGGGTGCCGTGGTCCCTGGGACCGTGGGACGCAAGTGTCCGGACCAAACGCTTCCACGCCTTGATCGTCAGAGCCGAGGACCAGACACAAGACCACAGAACCTCTGGCAGGTCACCAGGAATCCCCAGAGTCAAAAGACAATGACCTCAGCTGACTGCCCGTGTCGTAAGAAACAGGCTGCACATGGTCACTCACCGAATTTTGAGGATTTAGTTTCGTTTTCATCCTTTGCATCATCTCAAAATCTTTTATAGTTCTGTAAAACAAGTTTGTCGTCGACTGTTAAACAGAGTCTGAGTAATCATATCACAGAAAACTAGGTGCCTGCGTTGCTTTCCAATGCGCATGACAAAATCAGAAGTAATTTGTAATGCAAATAGAAACCAGTATTAATCCCAAGACACGTGTCTTGAAAGTGCTAAGCTTGGAAAAACTAGCGATGTAGCAGAAACATACAAAGTATTAATCTACAAACTTGAAATACCTACTTTTTGTTATATCTTCAAAAGGTAAAAGTCTAACATAGTACTTCCTATAAAAGAATATTAACATAGATTGTATTTAAGATCACTATTCGTAATTTTTCGCCTACTGAAAAACACTAGCTGGACAATAATCAAATGCATGCTTAATATTTGTGGAATATGAAGTTTCTGTTAGAATTAACTCCTACATATAACTGTAAAAATCCGAGGATGTTTGCTTAAAATGTAATCTAAACTACATACAGGTAGAGAAAGAATACTAACACGTAAGCAACAAAGCAAAGTAGAACAAATTCTCAAATAACTGCGTTATTAACAAGTCCTCTTCATCATATCAAAGCCAGAGTTATTTGCCAGATTAAAAGAAAAGTTTAGAATTTATAAATAAAATCCAAATTGGAGAGGATTAGAGAGGCATGAGTTTGGAATAGAACATGGAAATTTGAGCTAAATCCAACATGATGGCACAGTCAAAAAAGCAAACAAAATTTTAGACAGACTTTAAGAAACCAGAGAACTTGACCCTCTTCTTCTTTCACTGAACTGATAGGGGGGACACGGGTAGGAAAATTGTATATGTTTCAAGTGCACAATTCTACCACACATTATCCGTACATCAGGTGTTTGCCCCCCATGGTCAGGTCTCCTTTGTCACCACATATTTGTCCCCTGTTACCCTTTACCTGCTGCTCCAACGCCCTGCCTCCTGGTAGCCACCACACTACCGTCTGTGTCTCTGAGTTTCCACTTGTCTGTTCACCTGCTACCTGCAGCCTCACACCCCACAAATGCGTGAAATCGTACGGTTCCTGGCTTCCTCCCGAACAGGACCCTCTCTGACAAACCATAACAGCCCCCTCCTGGACCCCGAGCTGTGCGACACCTGCTGGAGCCCTGCCCTCTGCACAGCACAGGAGGTGAGCTGGGGAGGGACGGGGGCGTGGATGGAACGCAGGGACTCACTGTGCAGAGGAACGCACTTCAGCCTGAAACCGCAAATGGGGGAGCAGAGCATTCTCAAAACACACCAGAGCAAAACTCAGATGGGTTTACCACTGTCGTGGACTGCCAACATTTAGGCCAACAGGAGAACAGCACTGTTTTCTGAGCCTGTCATAAAACTGGTGGTACAAATGAAAATATAGTTTCAAAACCCCTTGGGAGATTTTTACACTGCCCAGCAATGACTCCCTAGAGACAGAGAACGAGAGGGGCCGGCCTCAGTCTCCCAGGCTGCCACCTCAGGAGGTGACTGTGCTTGTCCAGGGTGCCGCAGGCTCCGCTGATGTCCTGCTCACAGTCCCCGGACCTGAGCCCCTGCTCCAGCGTGTGCGTCCTTCACAGCCCACGTCCTAATACTTGTGTAAGTGAAGTCCTCAAAAGAAAATCCCAGCAGACAAATGATATCTATTCTAAAGAGTAGAATAAAAACTAACCTTTCCGAAAGTTTGTCAGATAGTTTCTCAAGGAACTCCATGACAGTCTCTAAAAATAAATTCCAAAAGAAAATCTTTAACCACATAAAAAAAGAAACATACCTGTAAAACTTATAACGTGATGGTCATTATTATACTACAATGCACTCGATGATTTTAAAAAGGAAGCAGCATTGCTAACACATACTAGGCATGTAATAAATATTTCTAGATAATAATAATCTCTTTATCAGAAAAACAAATTCAACCAACACAGTAATCATCCAAAGCCTTAGATTATGCCCCGAAACGAAAAGAGTTAATGGGAGGCTAAAGAAGAAAACTTTAAATTTCAAAGTGTTCCTCTCTATTTATATGTGTAAGAAAAATAGTTACTTAGACATGCCTCATTTTTTCTGGGTTTTAAAGAGACAGCAAGACTGATTTGTGGATAACAGTACAATTTAGATTCCCAAAATCTATCCAACAAGAAGATGTAACACCTGTGACACCTAGACACCCAAAGCAGGAGCACCTGAGCACACGAAGCAGGTACTAACAGACACAAAGAGGGGACTGGCAGGGGTGCAGGGACAGCAGAGGACTCTGCCACCCAGCGTGGGAGAAAAGCAGGTCGCCCAGGCAGAATGTTAACAAAGAAACAGTGGCCTCAACCAACGGAGCAGCTCGGATTGCCACAACAGATATTCACAGAACATTCCACCCAAAACAAAACACATTTCTTTCAGGTGGACGCAGAACATTTTCCAGGACGGGCCACGTTAGGCCACAAAACAAGTCTCAGTGGATTTTATGAGATGGAAATTATGTCAAGTGTCTTCTCCAGTCTCGGCAACATGAAACAGGAATTAAGTACTAAGAGAAAACCAGAAAAACACAGAACATGGAGGCCAAACAACACACCATTCAACAATCAATGGCAAATGAAGAATTCGGAGAAAAATCTCTGGGACACAGGAAAAGCAGCTCTAAGAGGAAAATTCATAAGGGTACAGGCCTATCACAGGAAATAAGAAAAACCTCAGATAAACCATTTAAACTTATACCTAAAGGGCCTAGAAAAAGAACAAGGCCCAAAGTGAGGAGAAATAGACTAATAGAAGATAAATAAAAAGATAAATAAATAGAAAGACCAATACCGTGTGATTTCGCTGAGATGTAGAATCTAAAAACAGACAACACAAAACAGGAGCAAACTCACAGAGAGAATGAACTGAGGGGTGCTGGAGGGGATGGGGTGGGAGGCTGAGCCAAGGAGAGGAAGGGAATGAAGAAGCACGCACTGCCGGTTACAAGAACAGTCCTGGGGGGGGGGGGGGGGGATGGACAGCACAGGGAGCAGAGTCAATAACGTCATAATAACTAGGCATGGTGACAGACGGGTGATTACTTTGTAAGCTATATAAATGTTGAATTGCTATGTTGTACACCTGAAAGTAAAGTAATGGTATGCCAACTGTGATTAAAAATAAATTCAAAAATAACTTTTTAGGCTAGCATTCCAGTTCCACAAAAATTGTATGTTGTCACTGGAGTTGGACAAGCAGGCCTACCTGGGTTTTTGGCCAGCGTTCCCCGGAGAGCCCTGTGCGAGTACGTGGGGTACCCGACTAGCCTCGCCAGACGGTCTCTGTTGCCGAGCAGCTCCTCCAGACATCTCAGCTGGCCAGCGTTGGGATACAGAAAGACTTTGTAAGCAGCTTCTCGCACCTACATTGGAACAGCAGACGATAAAAGGTGTCAACACCGTGGTACCAAGTCCTGTGCGGCAGTAACACAGGCTAACCCTCGCCATTTCCTTCTCCAGGTGATCGCTGCTACAGCAATGAAGTAATGGTCTGCACAAGGCAGCTAAAGCTGTTGGACTCAGGAGCCAGGATGAGATGCCAGAACATACTGGACGAGAGCCCTCTGTGATGGGCACGGTCAGACAGACTGTATCCAAAGCACCTGCCACGAAGCTCCTTTAGCCAGGGAAGGCCAATGTGCACTGAGAAATCTGAACATCTAGAACGTCAATAACTGCTGTTATTTATCATACTTTAAAAATGAGTTCTTTGTAACACATGACTAAACCACTTTCATCTTTCAAAGCATTTACGAAATTAATAACCCCAAAGTTAAATGTTTAAGGCTCAGCGGCAGTGAAGTGTTGTGAATGGTGGGGTCGCATCATCACGGACTCTGGGGTTGACGTGGCAGCACACAGGCAGGACCGAACTACAAAGAGAACAGAGCACACACACCAAGTCATCCGGTGCTTCCGCGTGCAGGCCGTCCACCACGATGTGATCTCCGGCGAGCACGAAGCTCTGGTGGGTGTGTTCCGGCAGGAGATGCTTCTCTATCTTGGTGGGCAAGTTGGCTCCCGCAAGAAACGTGCTACTCAAGTCCAAGATTCTAACGTTCAGGTCCACGGCTCTTCTGCGCTGTGTGGGGGACAGTGAAAGTTACTCCTCGGCATTTATAGTGGTATTCCATGACTAATTTAGCAGACGATCTATGAAGATGGCAAGTCAACATTAATATTTGAATTACAATTAAGGGCAGTAAATGTGCTAAATGATAAAGTGAATATTGAACACACGAATGTCCTAAATATATAACGTTCTGCATATATTAACCCAATTCTGTTTCTGACAGACATTTAATCTCCAGAGGAAAACGTTGTCCTTGGGGCTGGCTGTACAGGGCTCCCGGGCTTTAAGACTCACACAACTTCTAGAGTTCTATTTTGTGTCCGGGTCAGATAACTGATCTTTGAAATTAACAACATTAGGAAGCACAGAACTTTTCCTTATCCCCAACAGACCTTTTAGTTAAGAGAATCTAGCTGAATCCAGGCAATACAATGCTTAAAAGTACTTTAAGACTAAAAGATTAAGTATTTGAAAGGCAGGTAGAAAATGCACTGTCTTTGAAGGTTAGACTGAAAAGGTGAGGGAAGACAAGGAATTACTGCCACTCTCCGCAAGGGTGGAGAGCCCCGGCGGCCAGAGCACCCTTTCAAGGCTCGGGCCCAAAGCACAGACGGGTGTCTGGGGAAGGATGGTGTGGCGCGGCCAGAACCCGACTGGCGCCCGGAGGCCAGGGCCGTGCCTGGCCCGCCTGGCCCTCGCTGTCCCGGCCTCGTAGCTGCGAGGACGACGGGCTGGAGCAGGCGCACCTTTAGGACACAGAACCCCCTGAAAAGCCGAGTATCGGTGAGGGGCGCCGCAGATGTTCCGGGTGAAGGAACATCAACCGCAGGGGGTGTGCCGGGGGCCGGGGCCTCGGCCTGCGCTGCTGATGGGCGTCGGTGCTGCGCCCGCAGTCTCTCTGGGCCGGAGTCAGCATTACTAGCACACCCCAAAGTTTACTGTGATTTTAACAAATGATTATGCAGCACCGTTTTTAAATAAATATACAAGGGGCAGATGTACACTGACAAGATGCCAAAAGCTAAGTATGTATTAATTACCAAAAATTTTCAATATAGAAATTGTAAACTTCACGCGAAAACAATGTTTCAGATTTCCCACACCTTTCTGCCGACTTTGTTTCTTACACGGCCGAATGGCACCACCTAGTGGTGACACTTGGAATAACAGAAATGACCAAAGAAGAATTCCAGGATGGTGTGAAAATTTTCCCCAAAGCTGTTATTATGAAAGTAAAAAATACCAAAATTAATTATTCGAAAGTATGTGTCATCTGTCGAAATTCCTGAAAAAGTAAAAACTGGGTTTATTTCCTGACTTCACCAGCAATCGGCTAGGCATTTCACCATCTGGAGATAAATGTACAGTTCTCTGAACTCTAAGATGCCTATGAAATTCTTGTTATTTATTATATAATTGCTAATAAATGTATACTTCCCTTAATTTTAAACCTGTAAGTTATATTCAATGGGAACTTTCAAGTTAAGTAAGAAAAAATCCCAGAAAGAATATAGAAAGAATGTATGCCTCTACGACCCATGGGTTGTTGCTGGGTTTATTTCAAGATCTTTCTTGTGGAGAGGGTGACATGCCTTCTCTTGTCTTGCCCTGGTGCAGCATCTTTGAGAACAGGCAGAGAAGGTACAAGAGGGAAACTCAGCAGGTCGACTTCACTTTATCTTCCTGTCCCTGGCGTCCCAGGGAGTTACTTTCTGGGAAGGGCAGCTATTCTTGTAAGGAGCAAGGTTGATGCTAGTGAAACTGACCTTGACTGGACACACACTACCTTTTAGTAAAGTTTCAAGAATGTCTTTCGTGAAGATTACATAAGGCAATGAGACCCAGCCACATCTTCCCTCTTGAAACTATCGAAGCTGGTTAATGCTAGCTGGCATTACCGCTATTCATCATGCACCCACTCCGTATTTCCCGGAGTCCAGAACTGGCGTGCATTAAAACCACAGCTCACACTCTCTGTCCCCAACGAGCCTATGATGCAGACAAGCGAGGCAATAGAAGCCACAGCAGCAGCCACAGGCGAACGCCATGTGCACGTAGTGAGTAAAACGCATGTCCCAGGGAACCTGGGAGACTGACACCATTCTGCAGACACCTCAAGCTGAAGAGGAAGCCTCCCAGGGATGGACAGCAGGCAAAGGCGATGAGCACGTGGGCGGGGTACAGGACCACCGAGGGAGGACATGGCGCCACGATTTCACCAAAAGCGCAGGGAGAGCTGGGGCAGCCCTGCTGTGTGTGGGCTGCTGTTGTATTTTCACAACAGGCAACGCGAAGTCGCTGAAAGGTCGGGGCAGGGATTTCAGGAATGACCCCGCTGTCCGCAGACAGGTCGCACTGACACCAGAAGGCCAGTCGGAAGGGCCAGCCAGGCAGTCTCTGGAGCATCTGACATACGGGGTGGGCAACAGTAGGATTACAGGTGTGAGTTCGTGAAACACGGTTTATCCGCGTGTTGTTATTTATTAATGGTTGTGTCACTTTTCACACGAACACCTGTAAACCCACCCCTGCCCCACCCCGCGTGTCATATGCCACTGACTAGCTCTGTGACCTTGTATAACGCCCATGACCTCCAGGGGTCTCAGCTTCTTCCCCTATGGAACAGGAATAGCAGCAGCGCCGGCCGTAATGCAGACCCGATGAGAAATGCGTTTTCCACGGTAAAGGCTGCGTCACTGCTTGTTAGGAGTGTCGGGGTGACAAAGGACTTCAGGAGAGCCCAGAGACTGGGTGACGAGGACCGAGGCGAGTTGTTTGGGGACGCAGACAAGTGCAGGAGAAGCTCTGAAGGAGTAACCGAGGGACCTGGTCACTGAGTAAGACAGGAGCATACCGGGGAGGGGAAAATGTGAACTGTCTCAGACAATGGGGTCACCACTGGTGCAAAGACGTGGACACTGCCAAGGGAGGGGACAGGGCGTCCGTCCAGGCCGTGTGAGCTCACAGTATGGCCGCTCGGCCTGGTGGTGCTGGGAAGGCATGCGCTGGCTCAGGGTTCGGCCACGAGCCACGGACTGAGCCCTTGGGGCCACACAAACACATCGGTGTATGAATGGCCCCAGCAGGCTCAAACCCGGCACCAACCAAGATGACAGTGGCTATGGCATGTGACACGTACCCACGATACTCTAGTGAGGGATCTGGACAATACATAAGGCCCCTCTTGTCCCAGCTCAAACCCTGCAGGACATACACATGCTGCTTCCAGGATACAACTACGTGCGTCCGCCAGACACGCCTGTCATACGAAAAGGTCTCAGTGACATCCCTGCACTGCCACCTCCAGATCTCAGTCTTCCATGGGGACAGCTTTCCGACTCACTTGCCTTGTCTTTCCCGATACTGCTCTCTCATTCTGATCCCAAGACACCTAAACCTGAAGTCATTTTTAATTCTGAATTACCATGGCTGACAGGCTGACTTCCCGAGAGCACTACACTTGGACACAGCCGGTGGGAGGGTTTCATAATGTAAACGGCCGAGCAGTTTCTAATGCGCGGATTCAAGCTGTACCCGAGGTTGGCAGCAGCAAGGACACCGATGAAACGTTAGTGGAGTAGGAGGACCCACAACACAGAAAGGGCACTCTACCTTTTCTTCATCGAGATGGATTCCACTGATTTCAAAATCAAACATGAAGAGTTCAGCCACGCGCCTGTAAGTAAAATGAGTCCCGGGTTTTAACAGGTATGGTAATTATGAACAAAACAATCATTTTTTGCTAAATAAATTGGCCTTTTCCAATCTCACTGACAAAAAGCCAGATGTTCCCCCCACACACTCACGCGCACCCAGGACCTCTAGCCGAGTGGGTGTTTGGGCGCTCCTGTGGGCGGCCCGGCATGTTCTCAGTGTGCTGACCACACCGGAGCCGTAAACTGAGCCAAAGGAGGGCCCTGCGCCGAGGAAGGACGTCTCCGCTGCCGTTTTCTAGAGCAGGTGGGCGTCTTTCCACTGCTCAGCCGTCTTCCCTGCACAGAGTACTTACTGCCTACTGTGGGCGACGCACCGAACAAGCCCCTGGTGCGCAGACGTGCTGCAGCTGGGCCGTCCCGCAGGCACTGCACCGGAACCCTACTCTAACCTGCCGCGGGCTACGACTTACGCGTGCTCCACACGGCGTGGTCTCCTGGGGGGGGGTGAGTACTTTTCAAACGAAAGAGTGAACACAGGTGAAAGAAACAATACGTTTCTTCACAGGGGTGCAAGCAGAGTGTTCGGGGAGCTCAGAGAGAGACGTCAACGATGACCTCTCCCGGGGCAGCCATCCTGAAAGCCCCACCTTCCAGTCCTTCTTCGCGATTGGAAAGCAGGCTCTTCATGAGCTCCAGGCCACCATCCACTCCCCGACTGACACTAAATGTGCTGAAGCCTTGGAGGGAAGACCCCTCAGTATTTCAGGATCACTACTAGCACGCTTTGTAGAGATCAACACTCTTGAACGATCCTAAAATGCAGCGGCGAACTGAACACCGAGCCAATTTTCCTAGCCTTTCCCTAATGGAACAGCTTCGTCGGAAGGCTGAGCAGGAGCAGCAACGACAAATGACGGCAGAGGGAGGATCGTGGTAACACCCTTCCCGTGGATTTCCCCCCGTGAGAGTTTACACTTGGAAGTACACGTTCCCTTTCGCACCACAAGCTAAGCAATGTCATTTGCTTTCGCATCAGGCACCCAGGAAATGAAAACACTGGATCTGAAGGTGCCGCACATGGGAGAGGCCGCGTGTGCACCGGAAATAGCAGGCCCTCATGCCGCGCCACAGAAGCACAGGCTGGGACACCCAGCTCTCCAGGTGCATTAGAGGAGAGCTCAGGCACCTGGTCTGCAGGGGGTCACGGGCTAACCCGCTCTCCAACATGCCTGACAGACATCACGGGGACAGGAGACAGGCGCACCTCCTGCAGGCGGCTGTCCCCCTCCTCCTGATGGTAACCTCCGCTGATGGGCCACCTCCGCTCCGGCCCTGTGCTCCAGCAAGATGACCCTTCTCAAGGTTGGAAGTCCTCAGTATGATCAGCTGGACACCTCATGGTGACATCTCTGACCCTGTCCTCTGCTGCCACCCAGCTGCGGCGCCTCTGCTCCACCAGCATTTGCGATTTCCACTTTAAAAATACCGGGGAGAACACACGAGTTTTTCCGAAGTCGGGGTGAGAAGCCTTCGTTGCACAGACCCAGAAGTGCTCTACGTGGGCATGTACGTACGGTGAGCAAGGAAGGAACAAAGCACAGCCTCCACCGAGCAGTGCACAATGGCAACACGTGCAATGCAGAACGAGGAAAACAGTTACCATCGCCTTCTCGGGAGCGAGACTACTCCTTCATTTGTAGAGCACAAATTACCTATTTCAACTCCACCCAAACCCCAGGAGTTAAAAACCAGACAGCTTATGCTTGGACATGTTTCAAGGCCTCTGCACGAGTCTCAGGTCCGACCACGGAGAGCGACTTCGAGCGCTAAACTCCGATGCTGCACTGCAGCTGCGTGTCTTGGCTACCGGGGATTTTCGTTTCAATCCCACTGTGAGCTTGAAACCAATTTCGAGTGAAACACCTCTTTCTGCCAACACTGTTCTCCTTTCTTCTGGAATTACGTTGTCCTCGGCATTTGCTCTACGCTTCTGGCTCTCCTCGAGTTTTCCTAGGGAACATATTTATCTTTCTGATTATCGTGCTGAATGAGCAGAGTTAAAGTTCTTCAAAATTCTGAAAACTCAACAGGACACATTAGTAATTTAGTAGTTTACTTTCTTAAATAACGTAAAGTGCTTTACTGAAGCCCCTAACTCCCCCCATTTTCTCTACCTCGTGTTGATCTCTGTCCCTAAAGCGTTAACCTAAATCACACCCCTCTCTTTTCCAGCAAAGGTACTTGCTGTGTGTTTTAATAAGAGAAAAGAAAGATCGCAGAAGTGGACAAATCGGCGATGGAAATTTATTCTGTGAGTTGACTGCATAACAGCTTTACTGGAGAAAGGTATGAAAAAATTAAAATCACTAATCCCACGGAAGATAATCACTATTAAAATTCTTGTAGTATTTTCTTCCAATTTACTTCTTTTTCTTTTTTTTAGGGCTATGAAGACCACGATTACCTAAATGAATCTGAGGAGTCAGTACCATGCCCAGCACACAGCAGGCACTGGGGGATGGTGGCTGAGGTTCTGAGTGGACAGAGGGCTGCTACACGTGTCCCCTCGGCACGGCCATTGCCCCCAGGCGACGGGCCAGGCAGGCTGGGGGTTTGGGGAGACCTGGCAGGTTGCTGGTCCTGAGATGCCCAGGCTGAGGCAGCATCAGTGTCCCCGCGGACACTGAACATGGGCAGCTAATGTGTGGCTCACACCAACAGCGAGATCCCTCCCTTGCCTTCCGTCCGCCTGCTTTCACTGTGCCACTCCACTCACTCAGAGTAGCTGAGACCCAGCCACAGGGACTTCTCTATCTTGCTTTTTCTTGAAAACGTGTGTCACAAACACTGATTATTTCTCTGTATCTTTATTCTTCAAAAACATGGCTTTTACTTGTCTTGCTAACCAGGCTATCTAATGCCGAATGTAACAAAGTTGTAAAGACTGGCCACGGGCAGCCAGGGACAGCGCCCTGGACGGCCTCACGGTGCCAGTCCCCCTCCACGGCGCTCACACGCCAGTGCCCGTTATCTGCCGAGTAGCGCTGCACTGGGAATCACAGCCACGTGGGGACAGGAAGGAGGAGCCACAGCATGAAAGTGTCCCATAAATAAAAGGCAGCTGTGGGCACGAAAACACGTGATCTCTGTGCTAAGATACAAATAATATCCGCGTGGGTGACCGACAAACCCGCCAACACTCATTTCATAAGTAAGTGACTGGAGCAAAGACATATGCTCTCCGAAGTCCTATACCAGCTATTTTTATCTAGTAACCTAGAAACGAAGCCTTTTCAATGCGGATTAATAAATGCCACCTGGTGAACCAAAGCAAATCCTTCCAAGGCCATTGACAGCCGTCCGGCAGAGGAAGTCCGTTTGCCAGCATCCCTGGGTGGTCTCTGCTACGGAACGTGAGGCACGAAGCTAAGTGTGAATATCCGCTGTTCACGGGCACTCGCTCCCTGGCTCGGCGGCACTGCAGGCCCCGCGTGCTGCAGGTGCCCGGGGTGCGGCAGCAGCAAAGCCGCCCAGGCCCGTGCTCTCAAGGAACTCCCAGTGAAGCAGAGGGACAGGCAGCTAACACGCGCGTTGGACACGGCTGGGAGAGAGCAGCACTGAGAACCAAAGCCAAGGGGTGGAGGGTGTGGCCTGTGCGATCTCAGAGGAGGCACCCTGGGGGCACGCGTGCCTGGCGGAGTCACCTGGGGCCTTCCAGCCCCCTCCCCAGCCGCAGCCCCAGTGCCCACGAGGAAATGCGCACCTGGTCTCTGGGTCAAGGGAGTCCATGAGTTTTTCATCAGCTAGTAGCCTCTGCAAACTCTGATATAATTCCACATTTGTGTTCAACCTAGGCAAACCACAAAGGAAAAAATTCAGTGAGTTTCTAAAACCTCCTTTTTGGCTTCCCATCAGGGGCACGACGTCAGACTGCAGCCAGAGGCGAAAGGACTGAGGCTTGCTCTCGTCTCCGCCTGTGGGCCAGGAGCAGCGGGACCGTGGCCAGAGTCTGTTGGGCACGTGTTCAGTGTGAACCGTCTGGACAGTTCGAGGACAAACTTAAGTCGGTCAGCAGCTGGAGCCCAGGGGGCAGGCAGGAAGGAGGGGAGGGGGCAGTAGGGTCACTGGCAATGTGACGGACCCCACCACTGAGACCCAGTCCTGGTGAGCAGCGTGCGACAGCTGTGGGTCTGGGGTCCTGAGCTGTGCACCTGGGGCCCTGGGCCACCCTGCTCACCTGGCTGAGCACATGGCAGGCCCACACCGCGGGGTGGATGCAGTGACTCCGGCTTCAGAGCCACACTCTCAGGGGGCAACACCGGCCCTGACACTGTGCAGTGACCCAGGCCAAGTTATTGGAGCCCCTTGGCTCGCTGGGCCAGAGGTCGCCCTAAGGGTTAATGAGGTGATGTGTGCGCTGCGCTCACTCCCCACACTAAGGAGCCCTGGCCGTTGTTGGGTGGCCTGCTGCCCCCCTACGCCCCCCCGCCCCCACAGCCACCCCTACCGAGCCTTCCCTGGATGCCAGGAAGCCCCGACACTCTCAGGGCTGAACAGTGTGCTGGTCCTGGACACATGTGCTCCCAGCCTGCTGCACCCTCAGGCCAGGGCGAGGCTATGAGAGCCGCCTACTCAGACACCGGGGGCCGGGTTCTGGTCAGGTCCCCATCAACATCCTGCAGTTTTAAATAAATCAAAGGGTTTCTGCTGCCCTACCCTCATGGTCCACCCTGAACACCACGGGAACGGCAGCCGTGGCCTCTAATGGAAAAGACTCTTGAGGGCAGGCACAGCCGTCCTCTCCACCCCGGGCACCCTCCCAGGGGACTGGGAGGGAACGTCCTGCCTGCTCCAGGCCTGCTCACCTACGGAGCTGCCCCGGGTGGAGGGCAGCAGTTTCGGGGTGGCCTGAGCTGGACCCTCTTCAGAAGTTTGAGTGAATCTCCCACGTTACGTCCCCTGTTGTGAGATGCTCAGACACAGTCTGCACTTCAGTCTCTATCCAGCACTGACTCTAAACCAACATACCTGGTGGTGGGCTTTCTCCCACTCCTGCAAAAGACGTCCAGTTCTGCACGTTCCCTAAAACTATCCTATGTCTCACAGACCAGCTGACACAGGGGGACAGGACTTGGTCAGACCAGAGGGGAGGGGTCCCAGCACTCAGCGAGAACGGAGAGCGAGGCTCTGGGGAAGGCTCTGGGTCCTGTGGTGGCCTCGCCTTCGGGCTCCTGCAAAGACCGCAGAGCAGAGTGAAGGAGAACAGAAGACGGGGACACTGCCCGAGGGCAGTGAAGCCTTGGGACAGACACCCCTGGCAACACTTTACACTGATCAGTGTCCCCTGCCAGCCTCCCAGACAAGTGAGAGCCCAAGTCTACCGGACCAGACTGGGCACAGCAGGCAGGCGACTCACGGTGACTCAGCTTGGGCTTCTTTCTCGGGGCCTTGCCCAGGTGAGTTTCTGTTTCTCCCCCAGGAGCCCCCATTTCAGACCCTTCTACACCCTCACTCTGGGATCTGCAGGGACCAGATTCAGCACATTCATCACTGTGACTTCCAATGGTGACAACAAAAACTGCAGGCCTTGCCCCAAAGTGCACAAGCGATGCTCGGCGGCGGTGGGGGTGGGGTGGGGGTGGGAAGCAGCAGCAGCAGCAGCACATCCTGAAGCACGAGTCCCCCAGGAAGCCTTGGTGGACAGGAGAAGACACTGCACACTCGCCCCCTTCTGCAAATGCTGGGGTGTATGAGACCCCAGATGCTCACCGGCCCTGACTTCTTGGGTATGAAGCCGTGCTGGGTGTGCCCGGGGCTCTCCATGGCTTCAGGTCTCTCACCCGACTTCCCGGCCCAGCACCACGACCTAAGTGGTTTTGGACACGGCCCCGTCTGCCTCTGAGCTCTTTTAACAAACACCGTGCAGGTCTGAGATGGCTTAAAACACTTAAATTGGCCTTGAAATCACTTTAAAAAAAGCCACTTCATCATAGCCACAGGGACTGCAAGGCCACTGTGGGGAGACAACGCTGGCTTCTTGCCTTTGGTCCCCAGCCACCCACAGGGCAGCAACTGAACCACACGGCAGGGGGCCCAGAAACCCCAGCTTGCCACTGGGGTATGAAGAAACCCTCAGATCACGGAACAACGACAGTAAGGATGCTGGAGCTTTGCTATGTTTCTGACGCCTTTATACGCGTTTTATACTCATCACTTATTTTCATCACAACCCTAAGGGGCAATTCACTTTATTACATTTGCAGACAAGGAAAGTGACAGAAAAGACAAGCGCCGAGCCTCAAGCCAGGCTGTCCGTGCTGGGAAGGCGGGTGCGGCGGCCTGGCCCTGGGTCCTCCCCACGTCCACCACCCTGGGCGGCCGGGCAGTATTCACACGCCGGCCCCCACCCTGCAGGGAGCGACAAGCCCAGGGAACATTTCCTGGAGCGCAAAGCCACACCTCTGTGCCACCCAGCACTGTCACAAGGGGGAGCGGAACGTACTTTTCCACCACGGTGCCGATACTTCTACAAGCTTCTTCCGCCGCCTCTCTGAACGCTGGCTCGGGGTGAGCAATCTTCACAAAGTCAGCCTGTTAAAGAGGGGAGAGAAGACCAAAGGGAGCTGGACGGAGGGCTCTCTTCCAAGACCTAAGGGCAATGTGAAAACCGATTTTTAAAAGTGCCATTTGGCTTAGCCTGAGCATTTCCATCACCGACACCTGACTCCCGAGCAGGGCAGATCGGCTTCTTTCTGAACGTCACCGTCCTTCCTCGGAACCAAGGTAGTTTCGGTCCGAGGACTTCAATGCTCTTACTGAGTTTCTCTTAGAAAAGTCTTTCTCCGTCAAACATAAACATGTGCTAAGTGAATGCTTCCAAATTCCATAGTTCCAAAAAGTAGCCTCTTGTTCAAGTATTCTCAAACTTTCTAAGCAAACTTGTGAACACTACGGTTCTCAGGTTAAACCGGGCTCCGGGGACCAGCTCTCAGGGGTTTTTCTTCTTTTTTACATCCACACACACTATGGTTTCAAGACCGATTTAACCATATCCCGGTTTTTGTGCAGAAAACAAAGGCCCAATCTTTCTCTCTTTACAGCCCCTTAATGAGCAGGAGTCCCTAGTCCCAGCGTGACAGGCCACACAGCTGCCAGTGTTTAGGAGGCTGCTACCCTGAACTCGGGATTAAACAGAACTAGAACTCTTTCTTTATTTTTAATGAAATCATGCAAAAGGTAGATTTTACTTTTAATCTTAACAGCAGTACATTGCAAAAGAAAAACACAGGGAAACTATAAAATATTATGCATTTTTTTCCTTCATTCTATAAGAAGAAAACATATAGGACTTATAAAATTAAAATCACCACAGGTAAAATCTCCGAATTTTTTTATCAAATAGTTTTTAAATGAAAAATGTTTAAATACAGTTTTACACAATTTTTGATGTAACAATGTTAGTACTAAAGCATCTGAAAAATGAGCTATGTAACATTAACAACATACTGTATAAATTACCCATTTACAGTGTTGCAGAATTTACAATCCATATTAAAATGTAAAACACCAGCGAATATCTAAAATTCGATGAGGAAAACAATACCATTACACAGCAAGTGTCCTGAAAAAGAAACCAAATGACCACTTGGTGGAAAATATAGTTCATAAAATCGATGTCTTATAATGGTATCAAACCTACTGGCAGGTAAAAACTTCAAAATTCAAAAGGAAAGAAGGTCCTCGGAATTTTTTTTACCCAAAGATTTACATATATACCAGTATTTAATGATAGTATACTTCATAAATACAAAGACCTTCAAAAACAGGGCAAACTCGGGACAGAGAAGTTAAAGTCTTTTAGCAAAAAGGGCAAAGGCAAACAGTGCAAAAAGCCCCAGAGCCTGATTCAGCTGAAATGAGGCGGACCCCACAAATGAATGGGAGCCCTGGGGTTTCCGACAGTGACAGCCAAGGACAAGCGCTGCCCTGCTCAGCCGGCAGTGGCACGACGGAGCAGAGCAGGCACCAGCCCTCCCACGTCTACAGCGTTGTGTGAAGCACCTGCACACACGTCCCGGGGGGTCAGAGCCCGAGCCCACTGAAGCCGAGACCTGACTATCGAGAGCCCGCAGCATGTCTCCCTGCCTCTGCTTTATCAACGCCCTCACACTAGGGAGCTTGTCCTGCCTGTGGGACCGTCTGGGAGGTGTCACTGCTCGATTCGGGGGTGTGCAGAGGGAAAATTCTCTGAACAATGAGAAACAAAAGCAAGGAGGGCAAAAGAAGTCAACCTTAAAAGGTGTATACGATTCCAAACACCGACGCTTTAGAAAAGACAAGCCAGAGAGGATAGCAGTTGTTGGAGCTAAGAGGCAAGAAGAGGCGTAACGATTCCAGGAAGCTTTTTTGGAGTGATGGAGGGTTTATGTATCCTGGCTGCGGTGGTGGCTACATGAAAAATGAGTTAAAATTCATAGAGCTGTACTACCCTGCAAGTCAATTTTACTGTGTGGTATTTTCACAATAAATAAGAACTTATTTAAATGGTGGGGAGTCTACCCAACTTCCCAGCCTCTCCAGGTAAGGTTCATCAGACCTGAGCAGCCAGCCGCCCCTCGGAGGGCACACAGGCTGGCGGGCGGGACAGGGGCCCTGCAGCCGGGCTGCCTGGACTCATGCTCAGCTTCACCGCTTACGAGCTGGGTGACCTTGGCCATGTCACTTGGCTTCTTAGAGCCTTCCTTTCCTCATCTGAAGATAAGACATGGTGAGAAGGTCAAATCAATTAATCCAGGAAGGCGGTTCCCAGGGCCTCATGCCTAGTGAGGCCGAACAGTTAACACTGGAAAGCTCGACGAGGTCAAAGCCTGTATCTGTCTTATTCATGACTGGGTGCCTCGTGCAGAGAGTGGAGCCTGGCCCGTGGCGGGGGCTCAGTGTCAAACGGGTGTGAAGGGAGAGGTGCACACAGGCCAACACCAGGGGACAGCAGCATGAGTCACCACGAGTCTGCACATCGTGCCCTTTCGCTGATTAGACTGATCACAGTGTGACTCTCCCGGGCCCACCAAAGACCACGCCTTCTGTCTCAGCAACGGGTTTCATAGTAGGCGAAGAGACCCAGGTACGTTTCTATTTCAACTTCAAAATGTTAAGGAAAAAAGCCTTTAATATAATCGGTTTGATGTTAAAATCTTACTTTTAATTACACAGCACATTCCCTATAATGTTTATAAAAGCTGTTTTTATAAGATTAATTGTATTGTAAGTGAACAGATAATTAATAGAATTTTGGTTAGACATTTTCATAAATGAAGAATCTTTGTCATACAGAAAAATACTCTCATATGAGTAATTATTCTTTTATTACATATTACATGTATATTTCATTAAGTACATATCTTAAAGTACAAGTTCTAAATATCACCTTTTCCTACACATTTTTCCCGTTCCTAATGACAGACTTCACTGTAACAAATTACACCCAACAGTCCTCAAACAGTGCAGACGTTTTCAACCTCACAGTCTAGTATTAAAACCTCGTAAACTTTGAACTGTCCGCAGATGGGCAGACAGGGAGTCTCGGGCCTTACGGCAAGTCTTACCAAGTCGGCCACCCGGCAGAGGGCGTCGGAGAGCTCGTCGAAGATGCGCACGGTCTGCGGCCCTGGCGGCGTGGAGCACGCGCGCGCCACCAGCAGGTCCGTCTTTCTCAGGGCGTCTTCTTGCGCGACTCGGAATCCTTCTGGGGCGCTGAGCTCAGGAACTCCAAAAAGACCCTGAAATTCAACGAGTATTTCCAATTTATTATAAAAAATATGACCTTTTGGTATTATGTATAAATACTTTTTTCATAAACAATACCTTGGGTTTTGCTGGTTTATTATGTATTTGTAATAGCTGTGATCACAGATACCACTTTCAAATTGCCCACGTTTTAAAAGTGTAGTTTTTTCTTCAATTTTTTATTACTTTATAGAAAACAATGCAATACAATGATACGAGTTCAAAGCCAAGCTGGCACCACTACAGAACCCAACTCCAAAGCGGTAACAAGACCAAACGCGAGGACACGTGCTAAAAAACCATCCACCACCTTGTAAGAGTGGCCGGCGCGCACAGGAGAGTGACAGATGCTTGCTGCAGTCGCTACTAGCTGGGCGACTCTGGCCAGCTTCTCTCCACCTAGGCCTCAGTTTCTTCATTAGTCACATGGGGATTACAATACACATACACGTACTAGGTTAGAAATACGTAAAGTCCTTAAAACACCGTCCAGCATCTAGTTAGGTCCAGTGCAAAGCACCAATTGATTCCACAACGCAAATCAGGGACAATGAGGAGCTTATTCAGCACGCAGATATTTCAGAAAAACTGGATAAACAGGATAAGCCAAGTCACAGGCTCAAACTGGCAGCAAATTTTGTCCTTTCCGAAAGCATTTCATATTTTGATAAAGCCAAAAACCACGCATTCTAACGGGAGGAGCCTTCCCTTGGGCCAGTCACAGCACACCCGCCACGTGTCAGGAAGTGCACGGTGCACCTTATACAGGTCTCTCGAGTAAGCCACGCAGTCCCAGAGCAGGAACTACTGTTCACCTCTCACGGGTTAGGAAACAGCTTCAGGGGTGAAGGAAAAGGCTGAGGTCAGGAGTCAACCCTGGCAAAGTCAGAGCTTGAGCGGGCCCCCTATAGCCCTGAAGCCCACACCTTCTCCATACTCCTCTAAGGTAATGCCTGTTTGCACGTCTTCTCCGCAGAGGTAGAGCCCCTAGGGGCAGAACCCTGCCCTCCATCACTCAGTCGGCTGCCCCCCAGAGCATCTAACACACAGGGGAGTGGGAGGAATCACATTAATGGAGCCGATGCCGAACTTTGTAAATTACCTTTGCAGATGCTTCCCCTGTCGGTTTTGGGAAATACCAGGAGGTAAAACTTTCAGGCCTGATAAAGCTTACTGATTCTGCAAGAAGGGAAGTGAAGGTGTGCACCTCTCTTCAAACTACACTAAGTTGAAGAAAATAAAGGCAGTGGCGGGCAGAGCAGAACTGGAACCAAAAAATAAACTGGATCTTCACACTGCTTTCCTCTTATCGAGTACAGGCCAGTCCCACTTCCCAGGGCACCGGCCCATGCCAGTGCTTCCCTCGGGAATTCCGAATCTCAGACCTCGAGGTCCGGCAATACTAGAAAGCTACACGAACCCTTCTGTTTTCAGTCAAAAACCAGCTCACATACTTGAAAATCTGGGCTCAGCACCTACAATCATGAGGTGTCAAAGAAGAACAAAGCTAAAGTTAGTTCTATTTCATCCACCCCCAGACCAAGCTCACCCTTCGCTTCCCCACCCCCCCTCAGAACTCAGAGGTGGTTCTCTTCACACCAATTCTATTAACACCCACATTCTTTACCTGCATGGAAGTTGGTGTGGCTGATGTACAAAAATCATTTGAAAAGATAAAGCTAATGGAGATAGAGTTTAAAAAAAACATCATTAAGTTTACAGCAACCATATTCTAGTCCCCACTTTATAGGATAGTTAATGGTATAATGAAGAAATTTTAAAAAGGCAAAAATCAAAGTGACACCTACAATGATCAACATCCATGAAAGCAAAGTAGAACGGGTATCAGGTAAGTCCCTTTCAAGCCTGCCTTCCTTCCACCTTTGATGCAGCCATTCAATACATGGTATTAGGTGAAGACTGAAGCCAGACCTGACGCGGGGCGGCGTGGACACAGAAATGAGTAGAAACTGAGGAATTCAGCCAGTCATTTCCTGCAGGCAGAACTCAATGTGACCCACTCCATGGACCTACAGGAAACTAACCTCTTCTCAAAAGATCTTTTTGTTTTAGGGAGGAAAAAACAAAACAAGAAGAGCCCAAAGCTTTGAAAAAACTAATGCAATTTCGAGCACCCATGGCATTACTATGACAGCACTGAAGGCCAGTGTGTTTTTTCAAAAAGAACACGTGACACCGCCTGTGAGCTCCCAGGGCCAGGCCCCTCCTGCACACGCGCAGGGCTGGAGCAGAAGTGAACCGGAGCAGGGTCCGGCGGCGTGCGAGGGGCGGGATCGGGACCGGGCAGGAGAAATCACTTCCAAGGAGCACAGTTTAAAGTCTCTGCGGAGCAATGGATCATCCGGAGCCACGTCCTAGGACTCACACCTGGGTGAAGGGACCCCGCCCCCTTTCACCTAGCCCCTCAAAGAGGTGATCGGCCAGGAGATCACCAAGAGCTCCAACAACACCCCGCTGTGCAACGTGTGTTCGCTGCCCATCTTCTTCCGGATCCCGCAAAATCTGCCCCCATCCCCGCCCCGCGGAGAAGGGGACCAGGTTATCCCGGTAAACAAGCGGGTCCCCGCGCGCGCCTCTCACCCGGCGCTCGCCAAACAGGTCCAGGCGGCTGCCCTGGGGCTTGACATTGAAGGCGGCACCCACCGGAGACCAGCTGGTGCTGACGCCTCGGAGCCCGGTCCCCAGGCGTCCCAGGCGCGCGCACGCCGGCAGCAGAGCCGCGGCCCGGGCCGCAAGGACCCCCGAGAATCCCTTACTCAACATCGTGACCCCACCGCAACCCGCGCCCCACACGGCGGCCCCGCGGGGAGCTGGCGCACGACGTTTCCAAGGCAGCGGCCCCGCCGGTCACGTGACGCCCTCGCGTTCCAATCGGAAGGTGCAGCCCTCAGGACGTAGGCGCGTCTGCGTGCCCTGGGCAAGAGCGTCACCTCGCCTCCGGCTCAGCCGCCGCTGCGGTCTTGCACCCCCTTGTGCCTGGAGTCAGGAATGGCCGAGGATCACCGTCCCACCCAGAAATAAATAGAAATAAATAGAAATAACCATTTCCTTTCCTTCTCTCCAATGTCCTCTAAATACAGGCCAGGGATAAATCACAAGATGGCTTCTTTGAGCACTACAATGATATCAAAGCTGTCTTCCCACAAGAAACACATATGCAAAGGGTTCTTCAGAAATGGAAATGATAAAAAATTGCAAATAAAATAAATAATGCAGGTATTTAAAAATGTACTCTTAGAAAAACGGTAAGTTCCACGGAATTGGTTTTAGAAATAACTTTCTCTCATTTTCATGATGATTACAATAATGAACGTTAATTAATGCAGCAAAATCATCTAATCGTGTCTTCACCGAGCTACACTTCTCTGTCATTCTGCTGAATGACAGGAAGCCTGTGAGAGTTGTGTCTTCGTCCCCAACTGCATGTACACAAGCCTTTCAGCTCCTGCCTCCCGACACCTGTATCCACCCCTGGTCCCCAAGCCTCAGCTGCAGCACAGTGCTGGAGAAGGGGGGTCCTCAGAGCTCATCTAACCCTCTTCCATGCGCAAAATTTTTACCCCCTCTTTGAACCAAGTTTGCTGCACGCTGCTGGAGAAAACATTGGGTCTGGCCACGTGGAGGTCACCTTGGCCAGAGGGGTATGGAACAGGCCTGATAGCTGTGGGTTCTGTGGAGGACTGGACTGGAGGCAATGCTCTGAATGACTCTTGCAAGGAATTTTACTTAAAAAAGAGAAGAAATCAGGAGATAGCTGGAAGAAGTGGGATCAAGAGAGTGTTCTTTCGGGGCCGGTGGGTGGGATGCTTAGTAATGCAGACGGGGAGTAAGCATTAAGCAGCATGGTTTTGTTTGATTTTGAGGGACTCAGAGAATGGTGCTTGGCAGGGTGACTGTTCAAACCCCGTCTGCTTTCACTCTGTGACTCACACTGGGCAGCACTGCCTCTCTATTGAGTCTGGTGACCAGGAGTTTGCTTCACCTTTTCATGTTTTATTGTTTTAACTTTAATTATAATTTTTTTTTACTTTTGCATTAGAGCTGACATGTGATATTAGATTATTTCCAGGTGCACAACATAGTAATTAGATATTTCTATAACTTGTGAATCGATCCCCCTGATAAGTCTAGTACCCACCTGATACCATGCGTAGTTACTAACTTGACTCTTGTTATTATTACTGACTACATTCCGTATGCTATACTTCACATCCCTGTGTCTGTTTTTATAGCTGGAATTTTGTACTTTTTAATCCCTTCCCCTTTTTTCACCCATCCTTCCAACCCCTCCCATCGGACAGCCATCAGAATGTTCTCTGTACCTATGAATTTGTTTCTGTTTGGCTTTTTTGATAGTTTAGATTCTATTTTTACATTCAGCTCTTAACTCTTGAGGTAGGAAGTAGAAGACAAATACACAATTCTTATAGAAACTGCCGATCATAGGTAATAATAAATGTCTCCATTCCATTTTCAACTTATTTTCTCAGGCATTAAAAGCTACACTTGAAGTGTAATACTCCTAAATGTAAAGAGCAAAGACACCCATCCAATTTATGCTTACTATTTATATATTTCTAGCTCATTACTTGCATCTCTTTTCTCCTCTTCACTGAAAAGTCCTGACTTTTTAACCTGCCCGCAGGAGGCAGGCCTCCTGCTCCCTGCATGGAGTGGCTTGACCTTCTCTGGACCCCCCTGGGTGCCATGATGTGCTTCTTAAAGCAGGATGTCACACAGAGTTCCTATCGTGAGTGCATTAGGGCTCGAACAAAGCAGGCAGAAAGTTCTATTTTGTGTCCACTCTGATTTCGAAGAACTTACAATACAGAGAAGGCCAAGGTCTCCAGACACGGGGGGTGACGATGATGTCTTCAAGCTCTAGTTTACAGCAACTCTCAGATGCCTTTGGAGGGTCGTGAGCTCGGAGTCCACCCCTCTTGATGGAAACCGGCACTGCCCTAGCTGGGCCTTGGGGGACACCTTTGAAGGAGACATGACAGGAATGCCATGAAAAGGTGAGCTCAGTGTCAACAAGTCTGGGAACCATTGCATTTGCTCCTCGTCTGTCGAAGGTCAATTAGACGCATTATAAGTGAATAAGTCACGTAGAGAGTCAAAGTTTGGGTCTTCCTACAAGCAGATCCCGCAATGAAAATTCAAGGGCAAGTTATTTATCTGGGGGGTCCAGGAAAGAACAGAAGGGAAGTGGGAAAGTGATACAAGGGTGGGAAGAAAGCCGTCAAAGTGTGTGTCATTATGCCAGCCATCGCTGTGGTTGATCAGAGCTTACGCCTGAGGGGAAACTTGGAGAGAACGTGGAGTGCACACCTCATAACTGTCCCATCTGAGGGACGAAAGGGCTGGGCACTCATTCAACATCTGTCAGTCATCACGGAGGTCCACCCCGATTCTTGCACTTCCAGCCTGCCACTGGCCGAGCAGCCATGTGGGCTTTGGATAAGTCTGTCAGGCAGAGAGATGCTGATAGTGGCCACTTGGTGATAGTTGGGCATACGTAGGAGGGACACAGAAGGTAGACATTGCCACCATGCAGGAAGCACTCGGTGCACTTTGGTTTGACCAGGATTTCCAGATCCCAATGGAGCGTGGAACCCCTGTTCCTCAGCCCTCTTACGCATGTGCCAGGGGACCCCAGTTTGAGAAAGGTGGGTGCACTAGGGTCCCAAATTTAAAGCGTTCTACAAGAAGCCTTAAAGAAATACAACTGGCTGTTCCAGAAGCCCTGGGCTCACCGACCAGGACACTTAAGACATCCTGGACTTCCTGCCAGCATCACAATGACGAAATGTGGCTAGTACAACTAAGGAACTGATTTTTAGAATTGGTTTGCATTTCAGTTATTTAAAATTGAAACCGACATGAACACATGTGGCCAGGGGCTACCTTATCGGACAGTGCAGCCCTAGAGGCATGCCACCTCCACAACTGGGGGAGAGATGGGTTCCCCTTCCAACAGGAAGTACACAAGGTCGACAGCCATCCCAGCTACTGCTGGGAGCCATTGCGTAAGCATGAGAAAAGCTAACCTGGGGACATGGAGGAGAGACATCAGAGTGGAATGAATGAACAAATTGTGGGCAAACAGCAGCGGAACTCTGATCGTTTTGTGCCTGCAGCCCTGTTAAGCATTTATTGATTTCCTCTTAAGTTATCCAATAAACTCCTTTATTTATTTAAACAGCTGAATCACAGTTCCTGTTACTTGCAGTTCAACATATTCTAGCTTTTGGAGTTCTGCCCTCCCTTAAGTAACTTGCAGAATAAAATGCCCAATATCTAGAAGGGCATTTTCTATCTGTCTACAAAAACACGTTCTCGTTTTCTTTCATCTTTAAACATTTCGTAGCATCTTGACATGCTTTAAACACACACCCAAGTCCTCTAATGGTCCTTAGAGCTGTGTTCTTGTTTTCCTCTTTGTACAAATATCCACTAACTTCTCTCACACCAAAGGAATCTTAACGGTAATTCTGAGTCATTTTGGTCTCCCTCTGATTGTATCAATATTTTAATAGGAAAGATTACAAGAAGTCATCTCTTCAGAGAAAGCAATGACAGGAATTAGAGGGAAGAAACACTCACTCGGCCGAGGGGAGAGCCTGTTTGTTCCAACAAACAATAATGCTTGTGGCGTGATTTCAAGAACCATAGAGAGCTGGCTGGATGCAAGCAGACGGGACCAATGGTATTGACGAAGCAGGGCTGTGCTAAGACTGAGGGGGTGAGAAGGAAGGCTGGCCGCAGGAAGGTCAGCAGCCAGGCTGAGTTATCTCATTGCTCTTCCGAAGGGAAGGGAGGCTAGAGATCATCAGTGCTCCCTTCTTATGTTACAAAGCCCCGCTGGGACGGAACCACAGAAGAGCCACCTAGAAATGACTGTACTCCTCTGTGGGCAGCAAAGAAGTTCTGGGTGCTGTGAAAGGCTGGGGTTCAAGGTCAGCGTCCTGAGAGGAGGAGTGGCTAGCTGTTCAGGGAAAATGTAGCATCCGGAAGACAGGACGTTTCTATGAGTTATCAGTTACCGTTGTCACCAGATTCTATATGGCTTTCTCGTTCTGAGCAGGATTATTCTACTTGGCATCATACCAAGGGAAAGAGAACGCCAGTTCTAGAAATGCCGGGGGCTCTTCAAACCTTGGACTTGTGCTGTTCCGCTTTCATTACTGCCGGCTTTATCCAAGGTCTGATCACTATTGCTTTGGGGTTTAATGTTAGAGCCTCTAATTTCTTACCAACACGAGAGGCGAGGCTTGGCTGGGTCCTGCCACTGACCGTGTATGCAAGGGGACTAATTTGTTTTTTGTGGAAATTAACTTTTGAGCTTGAAACAAGATGCTAAGTCCTGTTTCAGCAGAGAATAGTTATTTCAGATGGAGAGGGGCTATCAGGAAACAAAAATGTTCCTGTGGTGTTTCAGGGTTAGGGCTAACCAGGCTCAAGAAAACTGGTTATCTGGCCACTGACTCTTACTGGCTGTGACCTTTCCTCCCAGAAGATGCTCAGAGGCACGCAGTGTGTGTTTGTCCTGAACTCTGGCTCTATGAGAGTGTGTGGCAAGAATGAATGAATGCAATGTCTTAAAGATTCATGAGTTTGTGGCATATGGCAGGAGATCCTTCTTTTTAAAAGGTGAGTGCTATCTCACTCTGTGTGTGTCCACCACATTTTCTCCATCCGCTCCTCTGTCCACGGGCGTCCAGGGTGTTGGCACTACTCGGCTCTGGGGAGCAACGCTTCTGGGGATGTGGCAGTGCACGCACATCTTCACGCTCCCGTCTTCAGTTCTTCGGGCGAGTCCTCCGAAGCGGGATTGCCGAAGGGCCACACTGGAAAACCACCCAGGAGGCTGATGAATAGCTTTTGAAAATCGTTTGCATTTTTGCCCCTCCAGGTAGTTTCTGATGAAAATCCTGCTGCTTTGGAGAAAAGGACTCACAAGGAATTTAGGAAGTAACGTGCAAGCTAGATGAAAAAACTGTGGAGTGAGAAACAATGGATGTTTTAAATATGAAGTGGTTCCCTTTCCCTCCTCCCCAGCCACATCTGGTGGGTACAGTCTGTCCTGCTCTGCCACCCAGACCCTCACTGCGTGCTCTGGGACCGAAGGCTTGACCTCCAGGACTGCTTCCTCATTGGAGCATGTCTTTGAGAAGATAGTAATGAATCGTACATCTCACGGGTTTGCTCTAAAGGTTACACAAGGTGAGAACAGAATGTGTTCTGTTATTTAAAGGCTTAAAAATTATTTGCGTCCTCTCTTTTTTCCTTCCTTCCCAAGCTTGCCGGAGCAGAGCCCCTCTGGAGAACTACGAACCGTGTGTTTTGCTCTAAGCTTATCCCAAGGAATGTTTAGGCTAAGCAGTTTCAAACCTATAGGCAGAAGAATCTCCAATAATTTTTTAATTAAAATATATTTGACATATAACATTGTGTTAATTCAGGGCACACAACATATTGATTTGATACATTTATGCGTTGTGATGTGATCCCCATTGTTGCGATAGTTAGCGCCTCTATCACCTCATATAATTATTTCTTTTTTGTGGTCGGAGTAATTAAGATCTACTCTCTTAGCAAATTTGAACATTGTAACATAATACAGTTATCTACACTCACTACACTTTGCATTAGACCTCTAGGACCTATGCCCTGCTAGATGTGAGTCTGTACCCTTGAACCACATCTGTCTCATTGCTCCACCCCTCGGCCCCTGGTAACCACCCTTGTTCCCATAATCATAAATGTAACCCCCTTCTGCTCTGATCAGTTACCTGACACAGTGACAGAAGTCACGGAGAAGCGCACGGAGCAGGAAGTCATCAGGACAGCGTGTACTAAATTTCAGCCGGCACAGGGAAGATGCGGGAGACCCTCAAAGTGGGGTGCTCCTCATACTTGCTAATAAAGGACATTGGGGGCCACTCGGAACTATGAGCCACTAGGGGAGGCAGAAACCAGTTATTCCTCAATGTAGACTCCAGACGAACATTTTCTGTGCGTTTTCTAAGTGTGGGCTCCATTTGTGGCTGAGCTTCAGAGGGAAGCTAATTAAAGATGTTAAACGACTGAGTAGTAGGGACCTTCATGACGGCAGCACAGGGCATGGGAGCAGGTCCCACTTGGAGAGACAGAACTCTCATATATCCACACAAAGGACCGTCACACTTCTCTTTTTGGCAAAATCATGACTCAGGTAACATTGCAAATACGAAATCCTATGGAGTTGCTGTGGCCCTTGGTTTGATTTTTCTCTTCCTCTCCCATTCATTTTGCATCTCAGAGAAGCAACGAGCATATGATGATAAGAACAGGATGCTGCCTCTTTTGCTTCCTGCCCACTGTGGGGACATGTGACATGAAGTGGTAACAAGAGGTTTGAGAGAAATCTTCCAGGGAATTTAAATGGAAACTCAGCTGGCGGAAGGACATGGTGAGCTGTTTGTGTTAAGGATTCCTCCTTGCTTAAGATTTGACTGGAGTATGTTCTACTATATGTAAGTTTTAGGTTTTATTTTATAGATGATAGTATACATAATAAAGTTGTAAGCTGCCACCTTCTCCCACCAAGTCCTGCACATCTGGTGTGAAGCCTGTGCATACTGCTCCCCCGTGAGCTCTCAAAGGGGACTGATTTGCAAAGCCGCAGCATCAGTCCAGGGTAATTTTCTGCTCATGATCACAGTTTCGAACGCATTTTTTCGATCTCTGCTGGCAGTGCACGTTTCTCAAGGAAGAAACGCTGTCACCTGACACATTTCCTGGCCGAGATCTATCACATTGTGTTATCTGACTCTCCCCCCGGGGGAGTTAAATCACATATTGTCACTGAGCAGAATTTTCGTCTTCTTCGGGGTTGGCTCTTTTCCAGATGCTCATGGACTAGAGATACCTAGTATGTTTTTGTACTTCATTGTTAGAATAAGAAGGAATTCATTTTGGATTTTTGTCTGACAAAGTACCGTCTCTCCACTAATGGTTCTTTTTTTTTTTCTGAGTTCGTAGACAAAAGCTAAAAGTTTTAGAAATATGCATTAGCCTTTCCCTAACAAAGTCTTTGATTGTAAATAAATTATTTATTAATTTGAAATGGGTAATCTTTTTAATTCTGTATGAAACATCCTCCGGCAACTCATTTGTGTTCAATATTCTCTCAGGATTTGCAGAGGTTCTGATCACAGGCTGCATTTATGAGCCTCTTTTATAAAATACGGCCCAGAGCTGAGTAATTAGGATTTTAATTTTATCCAACTTGATTGCTCTCCTTCACTTATAAAATTGAATAAATATGTACCTTGAGGAGAAATATTATCAACCTTTCTTTATTTATCAGGCATTCACAGTGCACATCAAAATTCCTATGCAATGTTATATATGTTGGCTTATTATCTCTATGCCCTGGGAATTCTCTCCATAATTTTAGTGATAGTTATTTGCATATAATAAATGCTCAGTACTTCTTTTAAACTGACTATAAGTTTAATACCAGTATATACCAATACATCACAATATATATTTTTGGTTTTATTTCAGCGTCACATTGGTCTTTCATATGTGAGGATGAGTTCTTTGGAGGAAGAACCCCTTGTAGCTTCCCAAGGAGTTTTGGTCTTTTCTGATACCTGTTATCCACGCTCCCCCCACACTCCCACCCGCTCGTAGGTGCCTCTCGTTGGAGTTTCCTCATTGTCACTGAAATCTTGGATGAGCACTTACAAGGCAGCTCAAGTCTGGTGGCCTTCACTTGCGCCCATGGTCCGCTGTCCCTCTGCCCTGCTGTTCCTTTCAAATAGAACTGCAAGAGTGAATAAGTAAAAACACAGACTATCTAGCTAAATTTTAATTTCAGGTAAACAATGAATAATTTTTTAACATGCATAAGCCCCACGCATCTCCTATCTTGTCGGGCAACCCCACCCCCGTGCTGTTGTGTTTTTCCCAAAGAGCAGATGGAAGAGGGATCAGCCCGCAGGAAGAGGGACCATTGCCCACAAGAGGAGGAAACTCCAATATCCCTCTGGTGACCAAGGAGAATGACCCTCCTGACTAGCTCCTTGCTTGTCTTAACATAGGAAAGAGGAAAAACTCATCGTGAATACTGAATTCCATGGCCTTTCCTTCCAGTCATTTCTGGGATTCTCAGGTTTGTGTGTGCAGGCTAAGAGAGGGATGGGCGGTGAATTCGAGGGTGGGGGAGGTTGCCTGCCCCCAGTTGTATGTTATGTGATGCTTTCTTAACACACTCAGCGTGCACTCAGGGTCGTGGTCTCCACTACGGGAAAACGGAAAGCATTTCACGTGCATCCTGTACAAGTTCCAGGAGAAGTGCACCAGGACCATCTGAGGCCTTCTCTTCCCAAGTCGTGACTTGACTTGCTTTTGTAATCCAGAGTCATTGCTTGTATTTCAACAGCGTGTGGGCTGAGACTTGTCAGAGTTTCCAAGTGGTGAAAGTGAATGGAATTACTTCATTTAGCTTCCCTTCCTTTTTCTTGTTTAAATATTTTCAAACACTCTTTCCTTAATGCCTTGTGGAGAACTTGACTCTTTGTTCAGACATCTGTTCTTGAGTTGGTGAGACGTGAAACTCTGAGGGACTTAAAGCTTTTCTTTAAGTGGGTCCCGTGTCTCCTCCTCAATTCCCTAAATGTATTGTGGATGCTCCTTCACCAACGGTGGTGCCAGGCACTTGCCCGGTGTCCCCAAAGGGGACCCAGGTACTCATTTTCCCAGGCTGCCTACGTCTCCCAGCTCCAGCCCTTCCAGGGAACTGCCTTCTACTCAGGGCAGCCTGCATTCCCAGCCTGGTTACCAGACAGGCTTCAGGGAGATGGAGAAGAAGATGTGGTACGAAGGCACATTTGGGGCGATTTCATCTGCTTCAGAGTTCTTCTCTCGGGTTTGTCTGTGTCCTTTGTAGCAAATTATATTGCTTCGATTCTGCATTTTCTTTTTCTAATGAAAATGTGTTTTATACTACAGTTTCTCTCAAAACTAGTTTGGAAAACGCAAGGAGATTAAATTCCAAATATTTGTATTTCAAATGTATTTTTCCCCTGATATTTCCTCAAAACTAGCTTGAAAATGCATATTCATTACAACATGCTTAAATTTATCCACATTTTGTGATTAAACATTGTTTTCTATCATATTTTTTTACTCAAAAGTTACTTGAAAACTTCTTTTTATTTTTATCCCAGCATGCACTCTGCACTTTTCTGTTATTTATTTATTTATTTTTTTAGAGTTTTCCTAAGTATTAGCTTGGGAACGTGATTTTTCATTACAACAGGCTTAAATCTTCTGGCTCTCCACAGAATTTAAGCTCGTTTTATAAAAAAAATAATTTTTCCAAGCTGAGTTGGAGAGAAAAAAGTCTGGCATGAAACAACCTTTTCAAGAGAAAGTGTTCAATTTAAGAACTTCCTAATAACCCTGTTTCCAAGGCAACCAAAGATTAACTCTCACATGACTACGTCATGCGGGGTGCCGGGGTCTGTGGAGGCTCAGAGGCCACGACCGAGGGCCAGGTGAGCACGTGGTCAGCCTGAGCTGCAGGGGCTCCTGGCCCCCAGCATCCACATCCACCAGAGCAGTTCTGATAGTTTATGTTCTCAAGTTTCCTGTACATTTTCCACTAGAAAGTGGAGAATGCTCCATATGATTTCCAGGCTTTTATTAAAAACCCCATTTTCAGCACTATGAGTTGTAATTTTTTTTTTTCCAGTTTGAACCTCTATGTATACCAGAGGACAGTGATGACTATAAACCCTGCATTCTTCCACTTGAGCAACCACCACCACGACATCAACTGGAACTCTCCTACACCAGATTTGGAGGACATTTAGCATCTTCCTTTCCAGGTGCCTCCTGATATTTCAGGAATGCTAGAAATTGACATGATTTCAAAGTTGAGATTAGTCAGGGGAACAGGAGATGGATCATTACTTCCGGCCGCCACATGATGTCCCTGTGGGCACTGGTCCTTGTGACGGGTTCTGAAGATCTGCTTCAGGCTCCTGTCTGTGAGAGCCACTGAGAATCCCTGAAGGTCAGTCTGCATGGTGGATGGCCCGCTGTCCCTGGGTCATGCTTGGGTTAGGGTGTCCCACACCTGACCTTCCGAGGACATGGCTTGTGATACTCACTTTCTTTTCAGCCCATCCAGTATCTTCTGAGGCATCAGACACCCCAGGAGCACTATGAACTGATCTGGAGTCTGCTCCATGTGAATCATCTCCTATGTCTCACTGCCAGTTCATAGTATTACAGGTCAGGCAGCTTCTCACCCCTCTAGCTCTTGCACCACAAAAGGTCATTTACCCTTCCCCCACCTAATGGCTCCCCTGATGGCTTCCAGGGACCCCAACACCTTCACTGCCAGCCTTGCTCTCGATGGCATTTTCCCTCACATGGACAATCGGGATGACTTTCTGAGAAGCCTCACTAGAGCTGAGAGCTGCTCTTCCCTCTGCCTCCTCCACCCTTTCCATTTTAGTCTTTAGCAGGACATTTTCCAAACGATTATAGCCACTTACTTTGAGAAGTTTTCATGTCTGGTATTAAAAGAGAAAAAGATATAAGCTTATCATTATTTTACGTTTTTATAAGTACAACAGAAGGGAAAAGACAATGCGAGAACAGCTGCTGGATACATGGGGAGGCCAAGACAGGGAAAGATCTGGTATGTTGTAGTACCTACCTCAATGTTGTGGTACGTAGAGTGTGCTCTGTAAGTAACAGAAGTCAGAAGAGAACTTGAAACGTCAGGGAGACAGGGTTGAATTTGTTTTTAGAAAACTACCTCCAGAGGTTGTATGGAGGGTGGACTGAGATAGGGAGAGACCAGCAGTAGGGAAGCTGTGCTCGTCATTGGGCTGTTGTCATCCTTTAGGCAAGAAATGTCGAGGGCTTAGGACAACACAGTGCTTGTGAGGCTAACATGAGGTGGGCTTGATATAACTGGTGAGATTGTGAGTCAAAAAGAAGAGGAGAAAACAAAGATGGCCCTAGAAACACATTTACCCATTAATGCCTTGCTTGGGTCGGCTGCTGTGAACTTTCAGATGAGCTTGTGGGGAAATCAGGACAGGGCCCCTCTCTGCCCTGAGACTCTGATGAGGCTGCAAATCTGGTTTCTTTGTTCCGCCTCTTTCCTCTGGCTCACCCACCTGGTAGCTGAGCTGCAGGCATTATTTCCGACCCCCTAAGGGCTACCCTGACTGACTTGCCTCTTTTTCTCAGTCTTTGATGATTTTTCTCTGAAACCAAGGTCAGGTTGTACAAGAGCACTCTAAATGGCATGACTTGGACTCTTTGGGTGGAAGAAGGACTAAGAAATAATTGTTTCAAACATCTTTTTTAGCATCAGGTGATCCTATCCCGAGAGGTGGGCTCGCTGGGCTGTCCCAGAAGGAAGAGGTCAGTGAGAATGCTGACCTCTTTTCTCCAGTGCAGACCGTGCAGGGTGGGGTAAGGGCCCGAATGACCCTGCTGTCCGTGACAATCACTCAATAACTCTTAGTTGAGTGAGTCAAATGTGGTGGGTGTCATCCCTCTTACTCGTCCTAATGACCCCCAGTGGCCCTCCAGGTAGGCAGATGTTCTCTAGGCCCTCATTAAATTCTACAGCTCTGTTCAGGGCTCCGCTCCTCTGAAAAATGCTGGTGCTTGAAGGTTCCAGAATCCCACCTAACCCAGTTACACCACACCTCGCATCTTTTGCTAGATCTTCATAAATTAGTCAGGTAGAGTCCATGTGGAACATGGAAGGTCACACATCGCTGCAGTGAAGAGAGGATGAAGTTTGTTTTCCTGCCTTTTCTTTCACACGTGTCTCCAGGACCCAGGCCAGGGAGCTCTTCCGACCTGGGACCCGACTCTGCCATGTCAGAGGGAAGAGGGAGGCACCGTAGTCACATGGGCACGCAGGAAGACTGTGGATGGAATGAGTAACGAACAGAACCTTGTTTTGCTTACGTAGCACCCCCACAGTGATCTGTTCTAGAAGTTTGTGTCTAGGTTACTATTCAAAAGTGAGGTGCTTGTCACAGGGATGTGAGTTAATGTTTTGCTTGAATTGAAAAATGAAGTCAGGTTCTTTTTCTTTTTTCCCTTGACAGAAAGCAAATATGGTTTGGTTGATTGGTTTGGGAATGAGGACTGGCTTTGTTGATTAGGTTATATGGTGGACACCTCCATAAATTGAAAGAGCTAAATCTGTAGTTACAAGGTTTGAATGAATATATTTAATGACCAAAATAAAAAATTTCACCAAAAGTACTGTGTTGGTAAAGGAGTACTAATTGACAATATTTTGTTTTTCCAAATTCTTTCTTGATTGGGTTACACAAAATGCTTCCATGTGAAAGACTAACAGATATAATTAATGTATTATTGATAAGCCTTGGCAATACCTTTACAAAATAATTCTAAGAAATTAAGCAAATGAGTCTAATAATTGGATAATGGGTATTTTACAAATGGGTTATTCCCAATTCTTTGTATTTAACAATTAAAGCAGGATCCAATTGTGTTGTCATCTAACAAACATTAGCATAATTTTTGATAACAGAGTGCAACACGATTCGACATTTAACTTAGAAGCAAACCCCTTCCATTCTAATTTACACATGTGGGTTAATAACTCCCGAATTTCAGGGGCTTAGGACCTGCAAGCTTTTTTTCCCACTCATGATACTGGTGGTGCTGCTGGATGCTCTCTTCTCTCCAGGGTCCAGGTCGGAGAGCGCTGTGACTCAGGACACAGCTGTGCTTTGTGACAAGGGCAAAAAAGAGAGAGTGGTAACATGGAGTTGCTCATGAAGCTTTAACTTGGAAATGGTGCCATGGTTTTCATCACATCTTATCCACCAAAACAAGCCACATGGCCAGCCCTCACATCCCTGGGACAGGAAGCAAGATCCTCCCACTGGAAGATCAGCAAATATTGGGGGATAAAAAGAAAATCTACCACGTTGCTCTACAGAATTACAGAGACTCACTCAGAGGAAAAAACGGGAATGCGTTCAGTGGAAAAGAAGTTGGGCAAATGAGTAAAAAAGATGTGTTTCAATGTCAAAACAGAGACACCAGGACACAAGTCAGGATGCTCTTTGGGACATAGGGCTTCCCTTACTTGACCTAGGTTTGTTGACTTCTTTCCAAGATTTCAATTACAGTCATACCAACACTTCATGCAATAAAGCTTTGAGGCTACTGAAACATATGTGAATCGCGTCCAATTGATAGCAAAATTCTTTATCAAACTCTTGGGAAAACTGATGTTTTGCGTGGGTGGGTTTGCTTCATTTTTAATCTTCCCGTAAGTACAGCCTCACCATTTGCCATGTGTGAAATGATTTGTTCGTCTGTTTGAAAACAGCTTGTCAAATGATTGTCAGGGAAAATGAAGACACAACAAATTCTGTTTTGAAAGCCTAAGTTTCTTGGGGAACAGAACTTCATTGAAGCTTTCTGGAACTCTCCGATGGGAACATCAAGGACCACACAGTCATTCGAGTTTCAAAGCCCCTCTGCAACATAAATGCTTCCATGACACGGAGCTGTTCTTTTCTGCCACTTGATGTATTTTAATGTGGAATCTCACCTCCTACCGTGGTGCTAGGAGTTTCTTTGCCACATAAAATTTTTATATGAAGTTCCCAGATTTTGTCTGAGTTCAACATATTTAAACATTTTTTTCCCTTTAACTGTAGTCGTGAGTAGTAGACAGACTGATAGGGGATGGTTTAAAGAAATCTTAGGAAAAAACCATAATCAGGACCCATTATCCCCTTACTCCCCGTCACTCTAAATAAACTTCATCTTTATGTAATAGCCACGGTAGAAATGCCCTGCATTGCATATGGAAAATAAATGGCCCTTTTTCTTCAGAATATGCATGCAAAGTACTTACATTATGCCAGCTATACAGTAAGCATTCAATAAATGTTAGGAAAGAAAGAAAGAAAGACAGAAAGAAAGAAAGAAAGAAAGAAAGAAAGAAAGAAAGAAAGAAAGAAAGAAAGAAAGAGAAAGAAAGAAAGGAAGAAAGAAAAAGAAAGAAGGAGAGAAAGAAAGAATTCCAATAATCTGATGAAGTCAGGGAGGATGGTTAGGCACCTGAAAATTGTGGGGAAATAACATAAACCTTATTTTGAAAGTTGTTTTTTATTTGTTATTATTATTATTATTATTAAGTGTACAGAGCAAAGAAGTGCTGATGATTTGAGTGCTGATGATTAGCCAGAGAGTCCAATCAGAAAAGTGATGTGAACAGCAGGATTCTGAGGAGCAATTGTGTTTGAGGTTATTCTCTCTGAAGTTGCCTCTGAACTTGGTGCCTGGATGAAATCTCAGGGTAATATATTTTATCTTGGAAATGATGCACAAGGAAATAGAACCGAGGTCATTTTCCTTGCTCTGCTTTGCTGAGGCCGTCCGATAATTGTGTTTGCTAACCGCTCTCTATTTCTTCAGATGACCTCATTGGGCTTTTGGGAAATGTGGTGGTGATTTCAAGATCACCCACAAAAGCCATGATTCTGGAGACACCAAGAAGCCAGGCCTGACTACATATCTAGACTTCCTTGTACTAAACCATGATGTGTTGATTAAAGGCGGTCAAAATCCCACTTTTCAAAGGTTTGTCCCTGTAATTAAAAACATAACTGCCACAATGTTGAGTCCGTTCCTAGAACACTCCCAGAAGGTTCTTCGAGACAGCTACTTGTCCTTTTTTACCCATTAGGAAGTCCAACCTGATTGTATGTAATTTACCACCTACATTAAACCTCAAAGAATTCTCACTACTGTTTCCAGGATCAGTGGATTTGGATCAGGTACTCTCAGAAATTTAGGAGAACAACTGTGCTCTCTTCCTTTTGCAGAAAGGTCATTAATGCAGTCAGTGCAAGGTCAGTATTTCCTTCCTGAAATAAGCAATTTCAATACAAAAGTGTTTATCTTGAAAGGCTAGCACAGCATCGTTAAAAGGGGGATGGTATAAATTGGAGACGTAGAAAGAGAATTCCAATGTCTTTTGAAATCTTTTCCGTGACTGTCAGGTTAAACCTAGATGGAGCTGTCTCTCCATGTCCTCGGTAGGGGGAGCTGGAGAGAAACAATGTTTTGTGGGATCACAGCTATGTGACCCGGCGCTGTTCATCAAATCAGCGGAGAATCAGCCAAACCAGTTCGGTGTCTTGAAGGAAAAACAACTCCTTCGCTAACTAAATTTCTCACTTTATCAATTGGCTGCTTTTTCGTTGCATGGATACAGCACTGGATAAAACTAAAAATTAGATTTTCTGCAATAACCATAAGAGTCGTTTAAATCTATCAAGGCAGCTCTTGCAGGGCCCAGGTGGAAACACCTGAACACAGTGGAGAAGGCAATATATCAGCATCGGGTCCTCTTAGCTGCACTTAAAGCTCCTTCCCACTCTACTCCAGGTGCCCCAGACCCAGGTACTGAGGCACCTACTCAGAACTGCATTCCCAGGGGGCTATCTGACCTCTAATCCTAGCTCAGATGTTAACTAATGAGGACTGCCAGCTCTCAGCTTCCAGAGGGTACTTGAATTCTAATGAGCGATTAGAAGGAGTAGCATCTCGGAAGATTAGATTTCAAGTAGATGGTGGTGTGAAATTTGGGGAGTGAGGAAATTCTCAAATCTGATCCCATAGATGTCTGCACCGCTGTGGAGGCTGGTCCGTGCAAGGAACACAGGCGATAGAAAAGCACAGCCAAGCTCAGACGGCGAGGATATTAGTCCAGTTCTTCGTTCAGACTCTCATTATTATTTCTATCTAACTCGAGGGCACTACGGATGAGTTTTGAGAACGTAGTCGCTAAAAATGATGAACTAGGGAAAGGAAGGGCAAGGATATACAACCACAAATATTTACTGAGAACTAACACACCCAACATCAAACCAGGTATGTGGCTGAACAAAACAGGTAATGTCCTCCTGACATGTGACCAGGTCATGATGGGAGCTAGAAAGTAATCAAACACATAAATATATACTTTGAATTGCAATAAATAGTGTGAGGGGAAAAAAAAGTGGATCTTGAGAGAGTTACCGAGGTCTTCATTTTCATCTGTAAACTCAACAGTGAGGTTTACAGACTCTGGAACCACAATGTCTGGATGCAAATACCAGCTGAGCTGTGTGATCTTGGGCACATGACTTAAGCTTTCTGTGCTTGACATTTTTTCACCTGGAAGATAAGCTAATAATATCTACTTTATGGAGTTGAGAGGATGAAAGGAATTAATATATGTAAAGCGATTAGCTATAGAGACTGGTGCAGAGTCAACCTTTCCCTGTTATTGCTGTTACTGGAGTTTGGTGGGGCAGCTTCATGGAGGAAATGCCGGCGGAGGCTGAGGAGGAAGAAGCACCACGAGGATGGCAGGGAGTGGACTTCTGCCCAAGCTCGAGGGTTCTGAGACAAGCAGGGGCGCAGTACGTCTGAGGGACAGAAAGAAGACAGAACCTATCTGGGGTGTGCCGAGTGACAAGCATTGAGATAAGGCTCCGGAGGAGGGCAGGGATCTGGTTATGTCAAAATTTGAAGAGCATTTTAAGAATTTTGAATTTTATTCTAAGTGTAATGGAAAGTCATAGACCTGCGTTTGAGTGAAAAATGACACGATATAATATATGCTTTAGAAAAGAACGCTTTGCCTACCCTGTCGAGAACAGACGACTCTCCGGTGGGAAATCATTAGGGGGCTGCGTTAGTCCAGTTAGTTTTCTCTAGAGCGCTGATTTTCACCTGGTGCGCCTCAGGAATTTTTAAAACATGCAGTATCCAACAGTTTAGGCAGGGCTACTGACTTCTTTTCTTTTAGATTGTTGAATAAAAAAAAAATGACAACAACCAACCCAACCATAGCTCTCTGGTGTGAATGAATGAAATTATACCTTTTTTCTTGTCAGATCAGCAAAAAAGATATTTTTTGGTGTGCCAAAGATTTTTAGTAATCAGTTTATGTGTGCTTTGAGATGAGAAAGGGTTGAATATCGCTGCTCTTGAGAGACAGATTCAATAGGATGCGAACACCTCTATCTGTCTATCTTTCTGCACACACAAGCATACAATGAGAGAGAGAGAGAGAGAGAGAGAGAGAGAGAGAGATTCATTTTAATGAATTAACTCTGGGATTCTGTGGGCTGTCAAGGCTGAAATTTGCTGGACAGGCCCCAAGGCTGAAATTCCAGCAAGAGCTGATGTGGCAATTTTGAGTCCAAAGGCAGCCTGGAAGCCAAATTCCTTTCCCGTTGGGGGACTTCAATCTTTTCTCTGAAGGTCCTCAATCGATTGGAGAGGCCCACCCACGTTATGGAGGGTAATCTGCTTTACTACAAAGTCGACTGATTTAAGTGCTAACCTCCCGTAAAAGCACCTTCACAGCAACATCTGCACTGACGTCGGCCCGAGCTCCAGGCGCCACCGCCTACCACTCGGACGTACAAAACGAATCACCGCAGACGCTGTTGTCGTGGTCCACATGAGAGACAGTGGTGAACTCGGGTCCCGACTGTGGTCATTGAGAGAAACGGTCGGAGCTGAGCTTTAGTTTAGAAAAAGAAAGAGCAGAGCTTCGTGTTGATTGGTCGCAGTGTGGCAGGAGTCGAAAACACCTCTTCGACTTCCGGATCTAGCAAAAACACAGCTCCCTCTCGCCCATCTGGTCAAAGGCAAGAGGTAGGAGAGAGAGAGGAAGTACCAGGGATGCGTGGAGAGAGGAGGGAGGAAGAGAGAGAGAGAAAGAACCAGCAGTGGGCAGGTCCTGTGTGGAGGTCCTACTTGGGGTTGGGAGTGGGGCTGGGGGGAGCCTCGAATGTGGGCACCAGCACAGAGGGGCATGTGTTTCACTTGGAAAGGCCTTAGCAAGCAGGGGACTGTGGCGTGTATGAATAATGACCTTTTCCAACAGTACTAAATGTGGCCTGTGGAAGGCAGGTGCTCACAGGAAGGGCTGGCTCATTCCACTGTGAACCCAGGCAGGCCTATGGGGAAAGGGTGCTGCTTCCCTCCTACAAAGCCTGGGGAAAGTCGTTTCCAAAAGGAGGAGGAATTAGCTGCATCGATAAAGCTGAGAAGTCTAGGACTGAAAAGTCGGCCATCTAATTTGGTAACATGGACATCTCTGGTGCCCTTAGAAGAGTGGATTTGCTGATAGTCCCATTGGGTAGATGAACAAATTGAGGTTAGATGGGTAAACTAAATAGTCCTAGTTCAAGCTGGCAGCTCAGTTTGTCTCTCTCCAAAAACCAGGCTCTTCATTTTTGCCCATGATTTCTTCCTCTGAGGAGGTGCACAGGGTACGGCCTCGCTGCTCCTCCCTGATTTGACTCTCTTTGCTTGCCGTGGCTGGGGTACAGTGGTGCTCTGATCCTAGCAGTTAGCCCCGATCCAGATGAGGTCTTCTGAAAACGCCCTGAAGTTCTAACACTTAAGACTGTTTCACCAAACTCACAACGTTTGATAACATTTTCTTAAAGTCTTTTCACAGAATTTCACCCCAAACTAAGAACCACTTGATCATATTGAAAAGATAATTTAATATCACCCCAGCAATTTTGAAATAAGCACTTGCAGAATAAAATTTAAATGATAGTTCTTCTCTAGAAGTTACTGTGGATATGTTTATAACTTCATAATATGGTTGATTTAACATTCTATTTTCAACTCACATTAAATTCCTTTTGTCTGACTTCTGGATTTATAAGGGTCAGCAACTTCGCTCACGTTTTATGATCTTCCCTTTACACATTGGTTGGAAGACGCAGCCTCGAGTGCACTTTGTAGCTGTGGTAATGATGCCTTGTGCCCTCCAGAATATATTTAGAAAATGCACATGTAAATCATAGCCAGAGCTAAGGAAGGAAAGTAATAAAAAAAGTACAAAGATGCTGGTGAGACACATGGCCAGTAAGAGAGAGGTGGGGGAGAGATGCAGGGACAAAGAGAGAGAGAGACGAGAAAGTTCTTTATTAGTATGTATACAGGATCACAACCAGATGGTGTAGGCCATCCTAATGTAACCTGGGAACCAATCAGTTTTACATGTTACTCTCTGCACCCTACCTCTTTGGGGGGTCAGATATCAGTTACCTTTTAAACGTCATGTTGGAACTTATTTTTTCTTTAATCTGTACCTGCTGGCTCAGGACAGTAGTGCCTTAGTTTGATGAAAATCTTTGCTGTTGGCTGAGGATGCAGGTAATATTTTTTCAGTATTCAGCAAGGTGACACAGGGTTGTTTTCAGCCTGTCTGTCTCATTTGGGGTGGCTGAGCACAAGGTCTTTACTTTTCGTTGCCGGGTACAAGATTCCTAATTTTCACACGCGAGGGGAACCTCAGCACTTTGCTTACCGTGAGGAGCTGTCACGGGACAAGCTGTTCGGCAGCCTTTGCCCTCCAGCATCTTCCTCAGGAGGGGCCCTTGCTGCCCTTTGACCCTGCTGGGAGGCTCTGGGTGGACTCCTGCCTCCCTGCAGATCCGATGTGATTTTTAAAAACCCGGACAATCACCTTGTCCGTCACAGCGTTACCTTTTCATGTTGAAGGCATTGGGCTTATAATTTTTTCCCACTTCATGACTGATTATTTTGCTGTCTGACCTTGAATGACCCTGAGCATGGGTGAGGACACACTCATATCCCCACGGCTTTATCTCAGTTCCGTGTTTCAAACAGCAGTATCTGCTGTCCTGCTTCGCTGATGCTTTTGTGCAATTCCATAAAGAGCAAATCGGACAGGAGATAACATCCGTAGCACTTGCTGTACTTCAGCAGAGAGAATCTAACATAAAGAATGATGAACTAACTAAATGAAAGCAAATAAACTGCATTGTCCCAGAGGTATCATGGAATAAAGAGAAGGGGTTGGAATTATTAAAAAGTAGAATTATGGCAACAGAAGAGCTGCAGTGTGGAGGCTGATCCCTTGGAGCGGGATTCACTGTAGCGGGGCTTTGGTGCCTATTGACTTCATTTGGGCATGTCCTTTGTGGAGCCAATTAGGTAGTGCTCTGGTCAAAGATGGTCACTTGGGCTTAAAGGGATTCTGGTCCAGGCCAAGGTCAGCTACTGCTTGTGTCTGGCCTGGGGCCACCTGGCAGGAGCTACCAAGTTATCTGTGGTCGGTATCTGCCTGTGATGGGCTTGGAGGTACCTGAGATTTGTTAGACTGTGAACCAAGGCCAGCTACCACTTGTGCCAGGCTTGGGAGCTGGTTGGCAAAAAGTACAGGGTGCATGGAGGCCAGGAGCAGCTTGTTTCGGGTTTGTGAACCTTTGAGAGATTTTAGCAGAGGTTGAGCGGTGTTAGTCAAATTGATGGAGATTCACATGAGACACTCCACTGCACCTGCCAGCTGTGCGTGGGGAGGCTCCACAAAGGAGCAGTGGAGCCTCCCGGAGACAGCTGCCTCTGTGGCCAGACAGTTCAGTTCCTCCCGAAACATCCCTGGATCTTTGAGAGATGCTGCCCATCACTAGAGCTTGAGCCAAGTTATGTGCACAAGTGAGTCTGTGCACAAGCTCTTCACTAGGACCCCTGGGTCTCCAGCAGCCCCATCTCACCCAGACAAGGTCCCTGTTGATGGTCACAGACAGATGTTGCAGCGGTCTCCTCTTCTAGGAACTGGTTCTCCAGGCTGGGGAGTCCAGGGTGGGGCTAGGATTCTTCATGCCTTAGGGGAAAATCAGCAGCCAAGATATTCCTCCTGGTTCTTAACTGTCACATGTGGGTATCTGACCAGCCATTCTCCATGTCCACCCCTCCTACCAGTCTTGACTTGCCTTCTTCTTCATTTAAAAAAGGTTTTATTTATTCATTTTTAGAGAGGGGAAGAGAAGGAAAAAGAGAGAAAGAGAAATATCAATGCATGGTTGCCCCTAACACACCCCCTACTGGGGACCTGGCCTGCAACCCAGGCATGTGCCCTGACTGGGAATTGAACTGGCAACCCTTTGGTTCCCGCACTCAGTCACTGAGGTACATCAGCCAGGGCAACTTGCCTTCTTTATGTCCTTAGTTACAGGACTTTGGTCAGCTGGTGTCCAGGTTGCACGCAGGGTTGGCTTCTCTGTAATTCAGTGGTCATTCTGATGTGTCACGAGAGGAGACAAGTGCAGCGTTTACCTACTCCATTATCTTGACCAGAAGTAAAAAGGTACATTTTTAAAATTTGAGAGCATTTTACTGAATGCAGGAAGTTCCATTTGTGGGCTGTCTAGGTTAAGATAATTTGTAATGCAGACTAGATGACTAATATGCCTTGGCATTTGGAAACCGAGGGGATGATCAGTGTTTTAAAAACCACGACTGGCCTCATCTGGGTGGGCACTGCCGTTCTTCCCCGTGGGCCTTACCTCTCACGCCCACACCTTTCTCAGGGATTCTCCTGTAAACACAGCACCATCGTGTGTGTTTAGGAGCCAACTTGTGGATTCCACACCAGCCTCACAGCAGAATATCTGGCACCTAGCAATTTGCATAAGAGAAAAAAAAGTATTTTCCTAGTCCAGAGATCACGTTGTTGCTATAGTCACTGACATGAGCATGTGGTCCCGGAACATCCATCTGCAGAAATCATTATGATCGTGTGTCCATTGTAACAGGAGAAGTCAACCACAGACCCCCCAGAGGCCTTTGTCTTAGAGTCCTTCACATTTGTGAGCGGGGTGATGTTGTACTTCTACAATGTTGCTAGCATGCCATGAATGAGCACAGATATCGTGAATCAAAGCAACGGTGCTTGCTATGTCAGCGTGCCATTGAAAATGCTCCCGCCAGCTCAGCTATTAGCTTCATTTTGCCATTGATTCTCTGTATTGTCACCCATATTAGATGACAGAGGAAAGGGGAAAAAAATAGAAGGGAGAAGTGTGCCTGCTGAGATAATTGCAGTAGTCCCTCACTGCAGGAAAAAAAAAATAAAAGGATCCTCTTTTATCCCTTCCTTTCTCTGCGGGGGCCACTTCAAAGTGCAGTTCAGCAAAGGACTCAAACGTTAAAATGTCCTGATGCCGTTTCCAGTGCAATACATTATCCAACTTGCAAGCAAGTGACGCACAAGGTGACCGATGGCTGGTGGGCTGCTTGTGCGTCCCAGAGAGGTGTGCTGGCCATGCGTGAAAGCAATTCCTCTGCAGAGCCAACGTGGGAATTTTGAAATGATGATTTTTTGCTACTGAACAAGCCAACCATGGTTCCTCATGCTGTGCCTGCGTTCCATGCAGCTAGAAGCAAAGCAAGGATGCATCTTCTTCCTTCCCATCCTTGAACTTCCGAGGAGCTCCGTCTTCTACATGAGCGAGGGTGTCAGGAGGTAAGACCGTTTACTTTCCTGACTCTGCTACTGCAGAATCTTGGCGTTACCTTAGGTGACACAGGTCTTTCTTTCTACGACAGGGCTTTTGTTGGGAGGCCACATGGGCAGTTCTTTTCTGTTCAACACAATGTAAGGATGGAAACGAGGAGGGAAGGGACAGTGCTCATGGAAAAGGAAAAAGAAGCCAGGAGAGAAACGCAGAGGCGAGGGACTTGGACTTACACAGCTGGGGTTAAAAGAACAGCTATGAAGGGACCAACTTCTCGGCAATTATGCATTTCCAAGGCCTGAACAGTGAGCAGAGGTGGTGGAGCAACTTCCCCCACCACTCACTCTTCACACTGGCGTTCTTGAATCTTCTCTTGAATGTGAACTTGAACCACCCTATCCCTCCTCTCATCTTCTTCCTTGGCCTCCATGCTGAATACCAATGAGAGGGAGTCTGATTATTGGCCCAAGACAGCGTGAAAATTAGGCAAGTTTTCTTTAAGGAAATGAAAAAGTAGAAATAAAACAGCCTTTGACTGTTGGTCAGGAGTCTCCCTGGAGGGTAGGACACAACTCCTTCTGTTTGGGTGACACGTCAGCAGCTCTGTTCCAAGAGACCTCACACACCTGAGCCCAGGAGTGATCGGAAAAACCGGGAATTCCAAACAGTTTCCATCTCTGTCATCAACATTGTTGATGTCATGTTTAAAAATGCTTTGTTCTCAAAGAGACATTGGTCTTTCAAGAGGCCGTTTCAGTGGAATTTGGATGAGCAGGAGAGGTATCCAACACAGGTTGCTGGGGCAGGGAGACAAACACTCTAATTAAATTCTGATAGCCGTACTATAAACTTCGCTTTAAAAAGATCGAAGGGTCATTTAGAAAGAAGAGGTACTGTCATTCCTTAGTCTTGTGGGGTGTAAGAACTGAGCATTTCATGTGCCTGAATCTAGTATTTGTCTAAGTGGAAGTTTCTTTAGGTTGGATTTCCATGGGCTTTATTTTTTTGTATTTTCATTGCATTTTCCCTCTCAGACCCTCTTCTGCCTCCACCCCTCGCTCCCCAACCCTGCAATCATCGGGCTGTTGTCCATGTCCATGAATCCTTTTTCTTTTTTGCTTGAGTCAAGGAGTGCCCAGAACCACCGACAATGGGGTGAGGCAGGAAGGATACTCCTGTATAACCTTCTGAGAGAGTACATGCCCATCGACACCTTGACTCAGGTTTCTGGTCTCCAAATTGTGAAAGAATAATTGTATGTTGTTTGAAGTCACAAAGTCCATGGTAAATCGTTACCGCCATCTCTGGAAACTAATACCTCATATATGCCTATGATAAATATAATGATAAAAAGTACACTTCCTGCATGCCTGCCTTCTCCTGTGATTCCTATCTCAGACATTCCTCCACACTTTGAAGCAATACCATTAGCTTCATTTCCTATCGGAAGTATAACGCTGCCTTAATGGGCAGCAGGGCCGTGGGGCCTCTCTCAGTCAACCGTGGATAGAGCAAGGTCCGATGACCTTGAATGAAGTTTGAAGAACTCAGAAAACTGGGCCTTGGAGACCCGAGGTCAGAGTTCTGTCTTTAATCATTTGCTTAGAGGAAGACGGTGCAGTCTGCATTTCCATTAAATATGGAAAATACTAATTAGGGAAATGGGCAAAGAAGATGATCTCATTACCTGGCAAATTGATTTGAGCTCACCAGCAACTTGGTGCCACTAAATCTCAAAATCATGCCAATGGGTAATTTAATACATCCTTTGAAGAGATGTGACAACCACTACAGTGAAAAAATGTGCCTCATTTTCAAATTAAAGTCAACTCCTGTAGGAGAACATTGAGGTCAAAATGAGAATGACCTCTGGATATCTAGAAGCGAATAAAGTGACCAAGGGCTATTTGCAAGCGATTGGTAGGGAGTAATTGCAGACTGAAGACAGAAAATGAGGTAGCTTCAATCTTCAATACTGGAGATAAGGACTCCAGTTCTGGAGTCAGCGTAGTACGAGATCTGTATCCAACCAGATAGGAGGGGAAGGAGAACAGCTTTCTGATTAAAGAAACGTGTCTCCAGTGACGATTTCTCCAAGAGCCTATTTTCTTTGTTAGAAAATTAAAAAGGAAAATTAGATGGAAAGGTCACAGAATTGATCTAGCTCTGAACAACAACAACAATGCAATTATAAAGGCGTAGATTTATACCTGGAAATCAATCTGTGGAAAGAGATTGTGGTTCCTTCTTGCGTGTCAGTGGGGGAAGAATGAGAAGCTGCTCTTGGTTAAAGAGCTGTCGAAGCTGGATCTGGTTTCAGGGCAGAGTCTGCTGGTCACTCAGAGGTGGCAGAGCTCTGTCCCCCCAAAAGGGCAAATCCATCAGGATGAGCAGAAAATAGAAGCTGAGACATTCCTGTTCATCCCCATTTTGTCACAGTTTTATAAATTACCGACTTTAACCGTGATATCCCTCATAAGTTTTCTTTTCTCATGGCTTTTCCTGGGTTGGGGCATCACACAGCTGCTCCTGCGGTGCTGCCCCTCCTCCATCTCCTTTGCTTCTATATGTTCTCATCACCATGACAGCGCTTTGGCCAACGAGTGAAAGAGAAGAAGCATTGAGGGTAACTATCCCTTTCCCCAAATTATTAATGTCCAGATGTCATTTTCTGGGGAGATAAAAACGAGTGTGCAATTTTTAGAAACCAGCTACTTAACCATAAACACGAGGCATGGCTCGATTCATCACATGGCGTAAGAATTGAAAAAAGGCCCGGGTTGGAAAAAGAACAGAAGGAAAGTCGGGAGCATATCTCTGGGAGGTGCCTACCACTACCACGTCTAGGTTATCTGGAACTCCCCGGCCAGGGTTTTTTCCATGTTAGGTGTATGCTGTCTATTTTTGTGGAACAAATTACACAAAGATGAACAGTGTAAGGTAATGAGCATTTATGAGATTAGAGTTTCTGTGGGTTGGAAACTAGGAAGTGTCTTTGCCGGATGATTCCAACTCAGAGTCTCTCACAAAATTGCAGGGAAGCTATTGACTGGGGACCACAGTCGTCTCAAGGCTGGACTGTGGTGGAACAAGCTGCTTCCAAGCTGCTGGCTGCTGGAAGATTTGGCACTCAGCAGTGGGCACAGCCAGGTTGGCCTCAGCGAGGGGAGGTTCACATTGCTGAGCGCATGCATAACTTCCATTCCTGGTGCCATGGCCCCCTTGTTCATGAGCCCACTGGGCCAGCCAGAGACGGCTGGGAAAGAGGCTGACAACTGCCCAGGAACTGGCCATCCCAACCCCCCAAATGTTATCAGCCCTCCCCTCCCCTGGAGCACATGGGGCATAATATCTCTACACGTTGTGCCCACTTAGAAATGTCTGTCCCTGTACATCTTTTCTAGACCTAGTCATCGATTTTGTAGTTTTATCTCTTCCACGTCCCTGACCATCCTGCCAAACCATTAGCCACAGCTCATGAATTAGTGTAGACATGAGTCTTTGGGTGTCTCTCCTACCATTATACTCAAACCATTTCTTCCTATTTGATTATTTGTCTTCTCTTGTGAAAATTCTCACACTGTCAAACAACCACAGCATATCAGACGAGATCACCTTTAGGAGCATAAAACAGATGCAACATCTTGGTCAGAAAGGGCGTTATTGTTTCCATATAAAAAGTCATCTGAAAGTCAGTCCAGGCTCAGTCCCTAAGGGGAACTTCAAGGACCAACACTGCCTCCAGCTCCCTGGTACCACTCTTAGGGCGTGGTATCCCTACTCTTGATTGTAAGAGGTAGCAACATTCTCCTAACCTTTTGGCCACATAGAGCTTTATACTTCCATTATAGCAGAAAGGAGAAAAGGGCAAAAGTAGTAGTTTTACACCAAGTAATTCCTATCCTTTCTGTTAGGAAAACAAGAGCTTTCCTGCTCTGCTCCAATCTCATTGGTGAGAAGTGGGTTCCATGGTCATTCCACGGGAGGTGAAATTTTTCACTGGTCGTCTTGCCTTCCAAAACAAAATTGGGGTGTCCTATGTGAGGAGGAAGGATGAATGGACATTGGACGTTTCTACTACTTGTAATATTTTTCTTTTCCAGTCTTAGTTTGTGTTGAAGTTGGTACATAGAACCAAGGGTAGATTGAGGATCTGGGAGAAGGAATAGGGTAAGGATGAGGGGACTGTCCAGGACAGAAATTAGATGCTGGAGAAATGGATCCCCTGTATTTTTAGTAAATTAGTTGATCTTCACTGCGGGCAAGGTCTCATTCCATTTCTTGAAGAGAAGGCCTAAGAGGGAAGGATTTTGTAAACGCCGTGCCCCTTCCCCGCCTTCCCTTTCCGAAAGGAGCCCTTCTGCTTGACCATTAGTCCTTAATGAGTCTTAAGAGAATTTGCTTTGATCCTTGGCATCTTTGTGGTGCTCCAGTGTCTTCTCTGTCAACAGTCAAAGTGACTTCTCTGGTTTTGATCTTCTGTCCCCCCATTCCTCCGGAGGCCACGGCCCTACACCTGCTGCCTAAAGCAGAGCAAAGACTGGAGGGCAACAGTGTCGGGCTGAGCTATTAGTGAAGACGGAGTTTATTAGACCCGTGAGGCAGGAACTTTTAGGGAGGCGGGCCTTGGGAAGGCACCAACCAGGTCACACCATGCAGGACATTGTCTACTTGGCTTACGCAAGGGTGTTTGGCTGTGGGTGTTGTCCTTGAGCTCGCTTTAGTGACACTGACTACCCAGGCCCCGTGCGAATGCTCTAGATGTCCGGGGAGTGGCCTTCGATCAGGGGGTCCTCCTATACAAAGCTTTCTGTTCCACGTTCATGACCATATTTAACTAACAGGCTGCTGAGAGCGCTAAATGTTAGTCGAATGGCAGATTTCCCTGCCAATGAATGATTCTTATGCCATCTTTCACCACTGTGCTGAAATAGAACATAGAGTATTTAAGAAGGTGGTTGACACGTTTGTTTTATGTAGGTCTCATACACATAACAAATCATACATGTATGCGCTGATGAATTGATAGCACAAAGCTACAGAAGTTATGGTGCGATACAAAGTTCTGGACCCTAACTGATAATGAATATTGTGAGTTAAATCTAATGTCACAGCTCAACAACAATGTAGAAAAATATTTATATTCCTTTTTGCCCTAAGACGACTATCATCCATCTCAGTGGAAAATTATTCAAATGATCAGACTCTCTCCTTCTTGAATTAGCAGGTTTTACTAATTTAAGTCAGGCCTTTGATTTCTAGGCTGTCTCCATGGTAACCTAGTCGGAAGTCTTTCTGGCAGCTAAGTGGGGGAGAGTGTGTCCTACAGCCGCCTCGGCTTGTGGGGAACTGACAACAGCTATTTACTTTTCGTTTCTAGCAAGTCAAAGAACATCTCATTAGAGCCAAATTATCCCCTAAATCTTTGTCTCAAAGAAGATTTAGACCCTTACACTTCATAGTTGGGGACTCTACTGATCTCCAGCTGACACGGCCTCGCCTACCCCCTCAAGCCCATGTTCTCTTCTCTTGTGTGGCCAGTGTCTCAGTTCCCTGATTCTCTGGGAAAGCCCAACTTCTCAGAGGCAGAAGGGCTTGTGACTGCCAACCCAGTCATTGTTTGTGACCCTGATGTGCCCCCTGTGATTCACGCCTCATCACGACCTTGTGACTTGCTGTCTTCAAGCCAGGAACATACTTTTTCAGCTGATCTCTTGCTACATTGGAATAAAGTTTTCCTCACATTCATGACCCACTTCTGCATAATAAGAACGTGAAATCGAAGAGGAGGGAGGGAGGGTTAGGGCGCTCAGTCTTCACCGCCTGCCATCCATCCTCTGGCAGCTCATTATGCAGAGCTGCCAAGTCCCCAGGTAAGATGTCAGGCCACCTTGAAAACCACATTTACTAAAATCTTCATTTGTAATAGACACCCTAGGGAACATAAGACAGTGCAATTAACTGACAATACATTTTTTTCCTATTAACTTCATTATTTACCCTTTTTTTGCAACCGTCAGGACACATCTGGGAGTGCATTTATTTAAAAACACTAGCAGGAGTTAGTAGAAATCCAATTTTCAGTTTTCTTTCATTGTCATCACGTGGTGGAATTGTCCTTCCTGTCCCAAAGGGACAGAGCCCACAAGGGTCTGCAGAGTCAGGGCTTCAGGTAAGTGACCAGGGAAGGTATGGAAAAAGAAAATCCTTTCATGAAAATGCAGTAGTACTTTACCATCTCCTTTCCTCTTTGGAACCTCTTATAATCCTCTCTTTCTTTTTTTTTTTTCTTCCCATGAAAAACTGCTTTGTTTTAAATTTGTAATTTAAACTTGTCGGATAAGCTGCAGTCCTGGGTTCCTTGGTCTCTCTGGTGGTGGCAGAGATGACCAGCCCCACACGTTCATGGTGGACAACTGCTGAGCCAGAAACAACACATCTCAGACCTCCTGGAATCAAAGGAGGGGACGGGATGAGCTTTCCCTGATAGAATGCCAGCAGAAGCTATGCTTCATCTCTTCTGAGCTGGGGGTTTACGAAATTGTTGTGCATTCTCTGCTTTTTCCTCTCAGGACCTCTGGATAGCTTCAAAGACGTCTGAGGACCCAAGGGCTGGGAGAGCCACAGGAGAGAAGGTGCCTATTTTAAATCACCATGTGAAGACAGTTCATAAACACCCATTTGGCCAGTGCTGTATACTTCTCTTCCATTTAGCCACTTGAATTTTAGGGCTTGTTTGTTATAGAAGCTAATGACAATCTATCTGATACACAGACTCTAATTCCAGCTTTCTTTGGTCCTGTGTAAGTTGGCTGCTTCTTACTATTCCATGATTTTCTGGAGCGAACAACTTACGAGGTGGATGCGGCTGGAGGCAGTGGGCAGAGGGGAGAGAGAATGAATTCTGCTTTGAGGACATTAATCTGAGTTGTCTATGAGAATTTCAAGTGAAGATGTCAAGTAGGAATTTAGCCATTTGCCTCTGCATTTCAGAGGGGGTAGACATTTCAGAGTCAGTAAAACAATACACTTAAGTTCAAAATAATTGTTGAGATTATCCAGGGAAAGAAGGCAGAGAATGGAAAAGCAAGCCTAAGACTGCGCTCTCAAGGCTCTCTCCCCAGTTAGAGGTTGGAAATCGGAGGAAAACCAGGAGAACATGCCTGCCAAAGCCAAGAGAGAAGTGTTTTTCAAGAGAGGAGTGGCCTCCGTTTTGAATGCTTACTGACTGGTGGAGTAGCCTTGGCAGCATCAGCAACCTTGACAAGAGACACTTCATGAGGTTGATGATGGGATGCTGGAGTTGAGTGATTGAGGACAGAACCAGAATCAAGTAAGTGGAAACTCTCTGGTGTAAAAGATCCTTTTAAGAAACTCCATATGAAGAGAATCAGGAAAATCAGGGAGGAGTGTGGGATGTGGGTCAAGTAGGGCTTTCTAAAGATGGATAGCACTATTATTATACATAATTGGAAATTCTCCAGCAGGAAAGAGAGAGAAATAATACAGGATCACTCAGCCATGTCAGTGTCCAGATGTTCAACATGAACCAAATACAGAGCAGTTACCTCTTCCTCCATGGAGCCATCCCTGATTGACCTAACCTAAAGTAATCTCCATCTCCTCCAGCCTCCTACAGAATGTCACATACTTGCCCAGCACAGGTTAGTACGGTGGAAGCCCCGATGTTCAGAGTTGGAAAGACTGGGGTTGAATCTTCTTCTATCTACTTTCCAACCCCCCTCTAGGCATTTCTCTTTTACTTCCTTCTCACTTCCCATTCCCAACTACTCTGATGTACCTGAACTTCACATGCATTGCCCCCATAAATTCTTGACCTTGGCTGGTGCCGTTCCCCTGCCCAGGCATGCCATTTCCTCTCCTCACCCTCTAGGGTTGGCTCACTTCTACTCTTCTAGCTCAGGGATGCTCTGTGCACCCCTGCCTTGGCCTCTGTAGTTACAGGCTCCCCCAGTGTGCTCCCAGAGAACCACAGCATTCCTTTATAATGATGCTATCGCACAGAAGGACAACTGTCTTAACTAGTCTCACTCTCCAGGAGGCTGTGAACATCTTAACAGTAGAGATCATCCTCCATTTATCTTTGGATCCCAAGTGACTCTCACCATGTCAGTCCCACCACCCGCATTCAAAGAACGCCCACTGCATGAGTGGGGGACTGACCTAGGCAACAGATCGGCCATTGTTTCACTAAATTAAACATTATTTTAAGTTGGTTGTTATTAATAACCTTTATTTACCCAATGCCTAAACAACATCTTTTTGCTGATGTAGGTGCTCAGATAGATCCTGCATTTAATTACACATCATGCTATGATGCCACAGGACAAAGAAATGTCCATTCCACTGCTAGAAAGTTAGTAAAACACAGCTCCATAATGGGTGATATGACTTAAGAAACTTTAAGAAATAGAAAAGGAGCTGAAATTGGGCAGAACAAATATAATCTACTGATTAAATTGCTTGGAAGAAAAAGCTTTTAATTTTAAAGAAACCAAGGGGCATTATACAGTGTATTTCCAGTGGCAAGAAAGTTAATTCTCATTGAATTGAGAAAATTAATATGTGTTACACTGTGAGGAGTGATCATTATAAACTGTTGATGAAAAATACCTTTCTGGTTTAGCTTTTGTTGAAATGAAACTGTTGTTTGAACCTCCCTTTGAGATGTAGTGGAAGGTGTAGGGAGGGTATTATGTCGCATTTTCAGGATAATTTCCCTGAACAAATATGTCACTTTTCAGCAAGGCCATTTGTAAATTACCTGTAGGTGATTTGAAAAGCCAAACTTATAATTTAAAGTCCTGAGCAGCCGTTTGTTTTATGGAATCAGTCACCGAGCAGGCACTGTGATTAAAAGATGTTCTTAGACACTTGTTGGGATCTTTCAGCTGCCTCATAATTGGCACCGAAAGACGTCCTTTCACTTTAGAAGATCAAAGTGATACCATGCCGAAGGGAAGGTAAGAAACTCATGTGCTGCGAGTTGTCTGGAGCAATCGAAGGAAATTAAGTTCTTATGGCAAATTATCAGCATGACTGAATGTGGCTATAAAACTCAAAACCGTAATAAGGGGTATCCGTCCTAGAGGAGAATTTTCTTTTGTGTGTTTTTTTTTCTAACCCAAGATTTAAAAATAAACTTTCACTGATATGAGCAAGAGTTTTCTAAGGAAGATGATGGCAAACGATGATGAGGAAAAGTTAACTTCAGATTATCAAAATGTTTGTTAGGTCTTCACAAAACCCCTTGAATGGCTGAGGGGAGCAGGTGTGAATGATAAACCTTGGGTGCCTGACACCGGAATGTCAATTCCAGCTTCCTGTCTATATCACTTCACAGGTTGCCTTATACTTCTAAAGTGCATTTTGTCACAGAATTGAAATACAGAAACCCACGGATCTATCCAACAGATTAAGAAGTGGGCACAGAGAGGTGACCTAGAGCCACCAGCTGTAGGGACCCAGGGAGCAAACCCTGGGAACTTGTTAGAACCACGCAATCGGAAATCTCAGCTGATTTGTCTCTGCATCAGAGTGTGAATCGCACTGCCCAGGGCTGTCCACACTCAGGCTTCAGTTCAGCAACACTGCCACCCCGGCCTGGGCCTTCCTCTGCCCACCTGTAGGCTGAGTGGAGTGGTGTTCGTTGCTAGGTTCTGCTCCTGACCTTGAAGAGATCCCAAAGTGGAGGTGACCCCTGGAAAGGAGAGGGCTAGGTCTGTGTCAGACACATGGCCAGTGCCACAGTGAACACCATCTACTCTGCAGCCTGGAAGACACAATATATGTGCAAAACCACTCTACCATGTCGAGAAAGGTGACATTTTCTTTTGGAGTGTCTTCTGTGATGGCAGGGGACATTTGCAGTCAGTGTTCTGGGCACCAGCGATCTGAAGTCCAGGGAGAGGAGAGGGGGAGGGGGGGAGAGAGAGAGAGAGAGAGAGAATGAGAATGGGCTCAGGCACAGCAGCTGCCATGAGCCAGGAGGGGCAGGACCCAGTTAGAAGCAAAGACAAAGGAATCAGAGATCGATCAGGGCTGCCTGAGAATTTGTCCAAGTCTAAGGGAGAAGAGAGCATTTTCGATGTGATCTAAGGAAGATTTAAGCACAAGGTGAAAATGGGAACCTCAGCTTGGGATTTTCCCGAAGGGGTGATGAGAAGGTGAAGACTCTCAAGGGATGTCTGAAGCCTCCATCAATCCATCCCCTCTGCTCTCTGGGTGGGGTGTTGTGGGGAAGAGGGACCGGATGCTCTCCCCTTTCTTTGTGGATCATATTAAGGATGACACACTCATCTTGCCATTCCGTCCACAGAGTTCTCCTGAGCCTCTTCTAGGGCTTTCTACCCGGCCCTCACTGGCCTCCGTGTGTTAGGCGCTGTGAAATGTTTGCATGTTCTTGGTGTGCCTCAAATCTGTGCTCACTCAATGCCAGGCTGAAGGCTCCCAGTCTTCTCCGTCTCACTTTACCCTCCACTCCCCACCCCTGTTCTCTCGCTCTCTCTCTCTCTCTCTCTCTCAATGTCACGGTAAGCCCTCAGGTGCTGCTGTCACCAACAGCTGTTTAGTTAAGCTGTTCCTTTTCACTCCTGTCTTCTGCCAAATTTCTACAAGAACTTCAGACATGCAGAGAAACCAGAAATGGTTGAAAAGCTGGCACTCTGAATGGTATAAAAGGGGGAAGAATCTGAATCAGTCAGCGATAAGGTATGTCACTAGCTCCTGTGCCATTTGGAGGCTGTTGCGTCACCTGCTGGCTCTGCCGGGACCGCTGAGAGAGGCCAGTCTTCGGGGCCATTGCTGCCCACTTAGACTGGACTTGTTTCCCATGCTGCCCACCTTGCCTGAAGCTGGAAAGAACTGGCTTTACCCTGAGTTGTTTGATCTGCTCTGTAGGAATGCCATGGAAGGGGCCTCAGGCCTTTTCATCCTGGAGATGCCCCAAGGTAGGAAAATCCGCCCTGGGGTTGCAGTTGGAAGGGGTTGAGTTCATTAGCTGAGCTCCGTTAGGAAAGCTGAGGTTCAGCTGTCCTCCCAAACCCGTTCCTTCCTTCCTGCTGGCACGTGGCTGTGCAGCCAGAAACCACAGGCCTAGCCTCCTCCCGAGTTGTGGCCTCCCGTGAAGAGAGGTGGCGGACGAGGGCATTGTCTGACCTGGCCTCTTGCTCCTTCCCCTGTCCCCTTTCTTGGGCTGGATCCTAGACATGGGTCGGGTGGTGAGGGCAGTGGGGGGGGCAGCTTCCACAATGCTGGTGAGGGCAACAGCACTAGGGGAGGGCAGACCGGCGAGATGGAGCATCCTGGGTCCCAAGAGGACTTCGTGACGTGGTGCTACCTGGCCAGCACAGGCCTGCAAGCTCCATACTGTACAGTGTCAAAGGAGCAAATATCTATCCTGTTTAATCCACGTATTTTTATCTCTTTGTTGTAGCAGCTCAGTCTTAACCTCACTGGCTACGTCTATAGCTTTATCCGTGAGATGGAGGAAATCCCATCTCCTTTACACAGCTGTGGTGAGGGTGAAGTTACATGATGTATTGAAGTGTTTTATAAATTGAAAATACTATTGTAACATTAGCTCTTACTGTTTTTCCATTCCTTCCGTTTGCGAGACCCCCAGGTGGGGCTTGGCAGAAGAAGGGATGGAAAACAGGTGCCAATAATACAGCCTCTAGAGGGACAAGTAGCAGGAAGGGACAAAGAGAGAAGGATGATGAGCAAATGCCCAGCTTTAGAGTCTGATCCTGCTGCTTTTTACCTTAGACAAGTCACTTAACCTCTGTGCCCTCCCATGTTCTCAGAAAAATGAGGATAATGAGGACAATGATGGTAGCGACTTCACCAGGTGGGTGTGAAGATGAAATGTGTGCTGTGAGGATTCACGCAGATGCGAGGCTGGGAACCACGTGCAACGTGTGCTGCAGCAGGAGGATCGCTCAACAAACGAATGCAGGTATTCGCATCGCCTGTATGTTTAGAGGAAAGGACGGGGGGGATAGAGAGAGGGGGCACACAGGTGGGTAGGTGGCCTCTCCGTCGCCGGGCTCCCCGTCATCTCATTCTACTTCAGTCTCCTCGTGCAGGCTCATGAACGACGGCACTCCTGTTGCCACACTTCACCAGCTCCCGGATGTGCGTTATTGACTACACACCTCAAAGAGTGGTGCAGTTTAGAATCGCTGGCACTTCACAACTGCCCCGGGCCAGGTAGGGATTGTGAGGTGGTTGTCATTGCCTGTTGTTGTGCAAACGATCTGGGCCACAGCTCTTCACACTGTTGTTGCTGCGAGTGAGTTATGCCATTGGGGGTGTAACTGTTGCTTCAGCTGTCTCTGTAAAGATTATATTCATGTTGCATTCCATTGATCAGAGTTCACATGATGAGCTGTGATCTCGACTAGGGACACAGAGTGACAGCATGTGCATTTGATACTCCCCATACTCTCCTGAGAAGCAAGCATCACGAGGGTTGACGGGACCTCAGGAAGGGTGGGTCCCTGCACAAGCACACGAAGCAGTGTTACGCTTTGTTGCTGAGAGATGCACGTAAGAATTATCGACCCCATGCCAAGAAATGCAACTAAAGATGGAAAAATTGCCAGGTACTGCCGAATACATGAACAGAAGATGTAAAGCCGTAAGAGGCCATGTGGTGAAGAGTACTATAATTAAAGCATTAAGCCACTCAGTAGGGTGTCAGAAACTTCTCCCAAACTTTGAATAGAAGCAGATTAACTTCTAGTAACTTGTGATTCAGTTGAAGGAGAACGTACAATTAAATCAGCTGGGAAATGCTGATGAAACCTCCATAGTTTTGGCATGTTTAAAAACCTATGCTGAAGGTAGGAAAGAGATAAAGAGCTTGATCATGGGTTGGAAAAAGCAACATATCACTGTATTAATGTGCATACTTTCAGTGGCCAAAAGTGGCTACCAAATTTAATTTAGTCCACAAAATAATATTTACGAACAAGATACTCATCAAAGAAGGTTTAAAAACCAGATAGATAGATGGATGCTGGTTGAATTGCCACAAGACTGGCTTAAACTGATCCGAAATCGACATCTTGGGGCACTGTATACATCACTAAGAATGGTGATTCTTAATGTAGTTGGTGGGTACATATTCATATAAATAAAGAAAAAGCTTGTGTGAAGTTTAGGGACTTGGTTATTATTATTTTTTAATTTATTGTTATTGTATTTTTTCATTACCATTTATCCCTCTGTACACACACACCCACACCCCTCACACTCACTGTACTGTGGTCCCTGCCCACGAGCCCTTTCTGAAGGGCATTGAGACAGGCCAGTAAGCCAGGACAAGCAGAATAGGGAAACTGAAGCAAACTGGCTGAGCAATTCACAGCCAGACACAGAAGATCACCTCCCCAGAAATGACATCTAGACTTCCGCTGTGTTTCAGCTGCAGGTCCAGAAAAGCAGCAAAACCAAGTGGGCAACACCAGGACCAGCAGCACTGACTAAGGACCCCCTGCACTGTCACTGATCAGTCAGTGGAGACCACGACCCTGAAAGGACGCACCTGGAGACCTGACGAATGTTCTGCCGAAACCCTCCCCTGGAGCCCCTCCCTAAGATTCCCGCCTGCAAGAGAAGGATAAAAGCCTCAGGACAAAGGACGCAGCAAGGCTCTCCCTCTAAGGATCAACCTGCACCATTCTGCCTCTTGTTCCTCCCCTTGTTCCCCCATGGGTACGCATCTCCTAAACTCCAAGGGACCCTGAGATTCGCAACCAGGGGAGAAAGGGGCAGTGGCAGCTGGCTCCCAGGCTGACACCATGAACCTGTCCCCAGAGCCCCCTATCTCTGACTTCCCAGTGAGCTGAGGCAGCCCAGCCCGGGCTCTCCTGTTGCTTCTTGTGTGCGAAGCCCTTCCTTGTCTCACTGTCTCCAGCTTTAATAAACACATCCTTGTGGTTGCCTGGACTCGTGCTGTGAAATCTTTCCTATACAATGTCAAGAGCCCACACACTCCAGTGGGCCCTGCCAGACCTTCTCAGGGCCAGGCCCCTGTCCGGGAAGGGAATGACTGGGTATCTGAGCCCAGCAGTTGATTTTAGGGTGCTGGTTTCCCCTCATCCCTGGAAACTTTGTTCCACCTCCAAGATAACACCACTTAGTCATCACCCCTTTCCTGGAGTCTGAGTCCCTGAGGTATCAGCACTAGCAGGACAGTGAATCTGCCTAGAGACCTGCATCCCAGGCCTGCAGCACCTCCAAGCGCCTGGGTTCCCCTAATCCATCTGTTCCTTTATTCCCCATTCTTGGAACAGTGCGGGAGTTCTTGTGGTGTTTGCTTTCTCAGTCCATCTTCCAACACCTGTTGAACCGACTTTCTGTATTACGTTCTCTTTGTGAAAGCAAGTCCAGAAGAAATGACTATTTTGAAGTTGGTCTATATCATTCATATGCATTTTAGCTACATAAAATTAACATAAATAAATCTATGCTGTATGTATAACTTTGAAACTAGCCCTTTTCAGGCTTTCTCCTTTCAGATGAATACTGGATGACACATAAACATCTAATCAATCTGTTTAAACTTTACTGTACGGAAATCACACTTGATTTATCTGTTGCCCTACTGAAGAATAGGCCGTCAACGTCTGCTTTGTTATTATTACGAACATGGCTGCACGGAAGATTTTTGTTTATGTCTCTTTGGGCTGACATGCAAGAATCTCTCAGGTATGAGCCCAGAAGCAGAATTGTTGGGTTAGAGCAGATGCACCTGTTTAAACCCACTAGATTACATTTCATCTCCAAATACCCTGGTTCCGTACAGTTCCCTGGGAACTCACCAGCTGTTATTATTAGCTGCCCCCCACTCCCAATCTAATGGTGTAATTTGGGATCAAAGTTGTGGTTTAATCAATTTGCATTTTCCTGATTATTAATCAGGATGAGCATTTTTAGAAAAGTACACTGGGTATTTGAGATTCCTCCTTCACACATGTCTTTCTATGTTTTGTCTTTTCTTACAGTAAGAGGTTGGGATATATATAACCTGGCTATTAATCCATTGCCATTACATGTATTTTAAATACATTTCTCTACACTGTGGCTTGTCTTCTAACATTGCTATTTTCTGTTGTAGAAATGCTTTAAATATTTGTCAACCTTTTCCTTCATAAGTGTTTACTCTTTTATATCTTCTCCTACTCCAAGCTTATGAAGATATTCTACTGTATTTTCTTCCAAACGTTTAATTTCTTTAAAAAAATTGTTCTTTAATGTGCTTGCACTGACTTTCACGTGGGGTAGAAAGTCAGAATGTGATGCTATCACTTTCCACAGGGAGGGCCTTTTGTCTGAGCTCACTTTACCCCGTGCATTGGTCTCGCTCGGAGAGTCTTCCCATCCCCACTCCACACCTCACCATTTATAGGGGTGCAGGCAGCCTTAAGGTATGGCAGGATATCGAGGGTGTGTGGTTTATTGCTACTTATTTTCTTCAGATTTGTCTCGGCTCTTTTTTGCCTTTTACTCTAAGTGAATTTTAGGATGAAATTTCATTTGAAAACCCTGTTGGGCTTTTGATTGGAATTGCTGTAAACTTATGTTAATTTATAAATTTTTACCTTTTTTATGTGTTGAGGGGCCCTCTTACTTACTAAGGTTTTGCTGTTTGAATGAATAACATTGAAATCACATGGATCTTGTTAGAAATATGGAATGCTGGGTTCCGTTCTATACTCACTGAATCAGAATCTGCCTTTTATTTTAACAAGAGCTCCAGATTTGTGCCCATGTTACTAAACCTGAGAAATACGGTTCTGGTGCCACCCCCTCCTCTTTCTAAATGTAGAGAGGGCGTTAGGGTTTTGACTTCATTATTTAACCTTCCTCTCTGCTAGATTCTCTAAGTACAAAATGTCTACCCTGTCAATGAGTCCACTCACACCTCTGTCTCTGGCCCCACCCCGCTGTTACTCCCCGTCATCCTCTCCCTTCTCAAACCACCTGACAGGGATGTCCGAGCAGGCTGCCCCCACTTCACCTTTCAGCCATTTCCCCGGCTTCTGTTCCCCACAACTTCATAAAAAACTGCTTGAGTTCTGGTTACCAATTTCTGCTAATTTCCAACCCCCCTGAGCATCCCCAGAACTCACTCTACTTGACCCTTTTCCAGCATCTCTGCACATGTCACACCTTTTTTTCCCTTCCTTGACTATTTTCAAGGCAGTGGACTCAGCTCAGGCCCCTGTACTGGTTTGCCTGCATCCCTGCAATTCTCTCCTACCCAGCACTCCCCTCTGCAGATCGGATCCTCTATAAAGCTTTCAGGGTGTGTCCAAATGTAAATCGGAGCACGCTACTGCTTCACTTCAAACCATTCTCTGGGGCTACGTGACTCCCACAGACAAACCCCCTCCTTCTGGGGCCATCACAAGAGGGCCTTTGTTGACTGCTCCATGAGCAGACTCTCCCCCCTCATCTCCTCACCATGCCCTTTCATGCACCTGGCCCGCTGAGAGGAGGGCCTGCACTTCCCTGATACCCCATGTCATTTCCTCTGTCCATGCTTTTCCTTCGGCCAGAAACGCCCTTTGTCCCTTTGCCTGTTTACCAAACACGTACTCATCTTTCCAGGCTCAGTCTGAACATCTTTTCCTCTGTGAAGTCTTCCTTCCCCACCTAAACAGAGGTGGTCGCTCTCGGCCACCATGGGCTCTGTGGCTATGACTGTCCTCATCACAAGTACAGGGGCTGCCATTTAACCGTCCCCCCCACCAGCCTGTGAACTGCTAGTGGCATGACTTGCTCTTACTTTTCTTTAAATCCCCAGTGTAGACATATAGTAGCCACGTGATGGATGCTTATTGAATGTACACATGAAGGCTGAATAGAGTTAGTGGAAGGGACATTGTGCATGGCGCTCGTGCTGTCTCTTGGCTTGCATCTGTTTCTGGAACTTGAGCAGACACTCCTGGGACCAGAGAAAATTCTTCTTCCCCTGGGCAGCCCTTCCTGAGATGCTCCAGCTGCAAGAGACCTCTCCCCTTGTGAAATTCCACTTCTTTTTGTCCCTCTCTTAGGAATATGAGGTCTGTCCAGAAAAAGTCCAGTCATTGTTAATATAATGAGAATGGTTTTGGCGACATCCATGTAACCTGGCAGCCAAGGAGAGTGGAGTAAAATGCACATGTGTGAACAATGACGACTTCACCATACTAGTCAGTGGGGGCAGTAGACACTGTTGAGTGAGCATGTGCACTGTGTGGCTGTCGCATTCAAACTAACTGAGTAGAGCAATAAATCTGCATCAAATTTTGCTTTAAACTAAGACATTCCTCTGCAGAAACTATTTGGATGATTCAGAAGGCTGCTATGGGCAACTTGTGATTGGCAGCTCCATCATGACAACATGTCTGCTCATGCATCACGTAAAATGATAGGTGGCCGGTCCTATCCTTTTACCCTGCATTTCCTTCAGAAGCCCAGACGTTTGGCATCTGATATTTTCTAGACTCTCAGAAAACAAACTCTATGGCATACTGGATGGAATTTGTTGGCAGTCTTCTGAGGCCACAGCATTTACTGGTGATTTGTTGGTGAAACCTTGCTCAAATATTTACCTTCCTCGGAACCCCCACCCTGAATCACCCTATTTAAAATTGCAACACTCCCGAACCCTATATCTGCTCTTTTTTCCTTTTCCTTAGCACTTATCACCCAAGAGTGTGCTATGCTATTGTCCTTACTTATTATGGTCACTGCCTTTATCTTCCTCCCCTGTGAGAGTGGGAGCCTCAGGACTACAGGGGTATTTGTTTTGTTGGTTCACATACCCCAGGCAATTACTTAGAACAGTGCCCGGCACATGGCAGAGGCTTAACAAATATTTGTTGAATGAATTGATGGTGTTTTACAAGAAGAATGGGCTATAAATATCAGCTCCAAAATATTTCTCATTTCGAGCATCTAATTAACTGGCCTGTGTAAGCAGTCTTCACTTGTGAACATCTGCATGATATAATGCATGCTCTATTTACATCTGCCATAGCTTTTGGTACCCCTTCTTGCCAACCACAGACATTTTAGTCTTCCTCTCAGACTGCCAAAAGCCACGCAACTGGCCATTACCTTCTTGAAAGACAAATTGATCTAATATAGTCTGATCCCCCTAATTAAGCCTATAATATCTTAATATCGTTTCATTATATACCACTTTCTATTTTATTTTCAGTTGTACATCCCCTCTGTCCTTGGATTTATCACAGCACTAGGCACTTAGTGATACCTGTTAAGTACTTCTTTGACTGTAGAGTGCTGTAAGAATTCATTTCTTACTGTAACTAGTGCAAGTTAAAAATGCAAGCTGAAATAAGTGAAATAAGCCAGGCAGTGAAAGACAAATACCATATGATCTCACCTATAAGTGGAACCTAATCAACAAAAGAAACAAGCAAAATAGAACCAGGGACATTGAAATAAAGAACAAACTGACAGTAACCAGAGGGGTGGGGGGAGAGGGATAATGGGGAAAACAGGGGAAGGGCCATCAAGGAACGTGTATAAAGGACCCTTGGACAAAGCCAAAGGGGGTAGGTTTGAGGGTGGGGGATAGGGATGGGGGAAGCAGGAGGGCGTGGGGGGGACATGGAGACAATTGTACTTGAACAACAACAATAAAATTAATTACTAAATAAATAAATAAATAAATAAATAAATAAATAAATAAATGTAAGCTGTTACAGTTCTGTTATTGACAGCGATAACACCTCAGGGTTTGGTCTCCTGAAATGCAAGTGGCACCGTGGCTTGGTGCACCTGTCACCTCCTGACTGTTTTTCCTGCCTCCAGCTCTTCCCTCTCTATTCTGTCCCCCTGAGCCCCACCAGACTGTCCGCCTTAGGTCCCAGCTCTGACCATCCGTGCTGACCTCGAAAACCTGCAATAGTTCCTCTGCCTAGGTAACTGAGCGCAGATCTTTCGGCATCTCCTTCAAAGCCCTCTGTAGTGGCCTCAAACTGTCTTCACAGCCTTGTGTCATTATTGTCCTACTTCCAGAAAGCCTGGACTGTCCCTGCTCCCCCCTGTGCTCCGGTCATCTTGGACACTGTCCCTGGGCTTGTGCTGACTCCTCTGACCAGGAATGCCCCGAGGCCTGAATTTTCCTGCCAAGTTCTTCTCATCTCTCAGAGCCAGCTGAAAGGCCACCTTCTTAATGAAACTTTTCTAATTCCTGCCATTGGATACGCTCCCCCTTTCTCTAAAATACTGTAACTTTTTGTTTTTTTATTTTGTGATATGTAAATCATCGGTGTTCTTTCTTATTTAAATTATTTTTACGATGATAAAAACCCTTAACATGGATCTACCCACTTTTTCCCAACTTGATTGAGGATTAATTGACAAATAAAGTTGTAATACATTTAAAGTGTATAATGCGATGATTTGTTACACATATGTACTGTGAAAGGTCCCACATGAAGTTGGCACCATGCGGTATTTGTCGTGCTCTGTCTGGCTTATTGTATCCGGCATCATAATACCCCTACATTTAACCACGTTGCCACCAATGGCAGGACTTCCTTCTTTTTTAATGCTGAACATTATCCTGAACAGTCAAATATTTTCCACCCTTTTATTCACCCTTATTGCAAGTAAGTGTCACTTTGAGTTGGTGCAAGACACCGAGGGGCCTTGATGGGATGAGTGATGCAGGTTTGGGAGTGACCCTGTGGGCCATGAGAAAGGGTTGACTAGGGACACTTGGAATCTCTGCACAGCAGTGTTGGGAATTGAGGCGGGACACACACATATGTAACGTTGTTAAAGGATTAATAATAATAGTGATAATATATTATGTGCTAAGTGATACACTCAGCATTTTACATTAACATTTTACTTAATCCTCACAGCTACCTATGAGGCTGTTCATTCCCACTTTATATTGAAATAAGCAAGCCTTAATGATTTCTTCACGTCTACACAGCTAATGAGCAGCAGAGTCAAATTTACCAAGAAGCTCTTTTTGCCTCCACATTTGGAGCATTTAACAACCACACTAGTCTTTCTTAACAGAAACCGATCTTATATTTTTGAGGTACCCTTTGGGTCAAATGTAAAATTACTCAGCCAGAGGGCAAGCCCCGTCTCTCTTGGGACTTTAACTCTTGTTCCTGTAAAATGTGCCCTCCCCCCCCCCCCTATTGAAGACAGGAAGAGTGGAAAGGTCTTAGGTAGTCTCCAAGGCCCTCTGAGCTCTAACCTTCTAACATTCTAATCTTAGAGCTCTAGTAGAACCTGGAATTGCAGAACAAAATGCCAGGACAGCCTGTGTGGAGTGCCTCTGATGCCTTGAGTTTATATAGGGCAATCTTATTTGTAATTTTTCCAATTCCACCGGTAAACCTAGGTCTGACAGCTAATATTTTCTTTTGAGCCACATTTCCCATATATCACACTTGGTGGGTGGAGAAAGGGCTTTCAAGTTTTCTGACCATCTACAGATTTTCTGTTCTCTGTGCCCGCTTTTTGGCATTTTTGTGATCATGGTGGGTAGAGCATGCGTTTCCTTGATCCCTGGTGACTTCAGTCTCATCTCAGCTGGAATTGTCAAGGGGACTGCTGGAAGCCACTACTCAGCCTGATTGGAGAACAGGGTCCTGCCTGCCCGCAGAGTCCTCCTTGCTTGGTACTTCCTCATTCTAGCACATTTCCTACTTGGATACCTGCTTGGAATCACAAAACCACTCAGCATCTTTCACTTCTATTAGTTTGGAACCAAGTCTCAGAAAAAAGCATGCCCCATTGAGTTGAGAAATACTCAATTACTGAAGTTGTTTCTCCTTAGAAAAGAAACGCACTTTTTTCTTGTGAGGGACGATCCAATTTTTCATCTCTGAATACATGCATGGTTAGTTTTGTTTGACTCTCAGAAAGCAGTCTTGTGCTAATATTTATGTGAAAATGACAGGCTATGGGTCAGAAAATCTAGGAGGTAATTTAAAAATATGCTTTGAGTATGTTACATGCAAATTTTCTAGGAGACAGATCTGTTTTATTAAGCTAGATATGCAACTTTTTATATGTTTGTTGATGTATAAACTATGACTTTTATCAACAATATTTATAGTGTTGTAGCACTAACTCATCAAAAATAAATCTCGACAGAAATTAGAGTTCATCCGGGCACAGTGCTAAGGGTCTAAAGCCTCAGGTCCCCAGGCATGGGATATTTGGCCTTCTCTCATGGAGAGAGCCTAAGAATTTCCTAAGATTTGCCTGAAATGAAAGTCTACCAGTTTTCCTTTCATTTAGATATTTGTCATTAATTGACAAGGAGAAACTTTTAGCAAAAAACATAGAAATTCAATTCGCACAAATTTCCTGAATGCCTCTTTTCTGTGAGTACTGTGTATGACGGGACATTTAAAAATGATTAAGCGGTGGCCTCTGCTCTTCAGGGAGCCCCAGTTAAGTGGTAGGGACAGACATAAATAGCAGGAGCACAAGGTAGGCAGCGTCAATAAGTGCTGCAATTTGGCTGTTGTGAAAATACTGGAGTGTGAGAGGTTAGTGCCTTTAGAATATAAAGGACGTCCCCCTCCAGAAAGCTCCTTATTTCTTCCAGAAAGCTCCTTAGAGCAACACCCCTGGCTTCTCTCCCCACTACGGGAGGAGTGATGTTAGACCTCTGAGTTGGAAGATAAAGCTCAGCTCGAGTCTTCCCTCCGCAGTGCGTCAGGTTCAGTGGTAGAGTTTCCTGTTGTCATGAGCAAAGACTGCTTGTCCAAGTGTGCCTGGACTGGAGGGAGAGACTGAACTCAGGGCTTGGTCTTAATAGGCCTGTTTGACTCTTACAGGGACCTTGCTCTTCAACGGTGATAATAGATTAATGATAATGTTGGCAAAGGTCAGGATGTGGGGCATGAGAACGTATGGAGACACTTCCATCTCAAAACAAACACAATTCAGTTGTAGAGAATCAGCGAAGTCACTTCTCATTTTGTTGATCAGTTACCTGAAAAATTCTACACTGTATTAGCCAGTTTCTGGCAGATGCAATGTTGCATAACAGACAGCTCCAAAATTCAGTGGCTTGTGACAACCATTCATTCATAGCTGATAAATCGGAGTGTTGGCCATAGCTCTGCTGGGTTTTGTGAGGCTTGGCACGTCTTCTTCTCTGGGAGGTGTCCTCATAGTAGAGGACAGGAGTGCAAAAGGGACAAACTGTAACTGGCAGTACCTCTTTGTTCAGAGCTGGCATATCATCACCTCATTCAACGTTTGATTGGTTAAAGCAAGTCACGTGACCAAGTCTAAAACCCTATGGGGCATGGAAGTATAATGCACTCACAGTGAGCCAAGACAAGGATGGGAACAGAAGGAAAGATTATGATACAATTTCTCACATGTGCGTCTGGCTTGCATGTAGTTTCTTGCATTACATAAAATCTTTTGCTGCTTTTAATGCTATTTTATCATCTAAGTTATATATTCCATTTTCCTTGGATATAGCTCTAAAGATATTCACATTGTTTTTGATTTACTTTCCTGCAATCAGGCATCATTAAAAACCATTCTAGGTGAGTATTACAATCAAACTACTCATACGAGTTATTATAATATCTACTCCTAAAATGCTGGGGAAGCCCATGAAGAGGAGCAAATACTTGACTACCAGAAGCTATTTTATTTATTAATATTCTTAGATGAACCAGGCTCACAATTACTGTTGCAACAGTGGCAGGCAGACTCTAAGGTGCCTCTGTGATCTCTGCCTCCTGGTCCTCCCACCTGGTGGCCCCCTCCCCAAGTGTGGGTGGACCTGTGACTTGCTTGCAATAAGTAGAATATGACAAGTGTCATGGGATGCGTGTGATTACATAAGACTCTTAACCCTGTTTTGCAAGGAGATTCTCCCCTACTGGCTTTGAGAGAAAAAGTAGCTATATTGGGAAGACCCACGTGGCAAGAAACAGAGTTTGCAGCGGACAGTCAGCAAGAAGCCGAGGCCCTCAGTGTGACAGCTCATGGGAATCTCAATGCTGCTGACAAGCATGGGGGCTTGGAAGTGGGTCCATCCCCGATTTGGCCTCAGATGAGACTGCAGTCCCAAGTGACCCCTGGATTAAAGTCTTATTAAATTATGAAAGGGAGGATCCATTCCAGCCTTTCACATATTCTATATCCATAGGAAGTGTGAGATAATAAATGTTAACATTTTATGTATTGTTAAACAGAAATAGAAAGCTTTTAATTTCATTGTCCATTTCAGAGTAGCAAGGACGAAATGTCTCCATTAGTTTCTTTTACCCACAATTCTATTATTGATACTTTATTTTGATTTCACATTTCATTATAGTTGACTTAGTTGATGCATTAAATCAAGAATTTTTGGTGGTAAGCCCTGTGCAAGTAGATTTTCTTAAATTCCTTTTTGTCATATGTACTGTGTGTTTATAGAAAATTAAAAATACATGCTTTTTGCTTATTAATTAGTTAAGTAACTAATATTTATTAAATGTTTACAGTGTGTTTGGCACAATTCTACGGGATAAGGATACAAAATAGGAAAGACAGAAATGGTCCCTGCCTCCATAAAGCTAACATTTTATTGGAAGAGTCAGAAAACAATTAAATAGTTTTTAAATTACACATTGGAATAACTGCATAGAGAAAATAAGTCACTGTGGTCTACGAATAACTACAAAATCTATTCTAGAAAAGTCTTTCAAGGAGTTAGCATTTCAACTGAGATTTAAAAGATAAGAAGGAGCAAATATATTGCTTAATTTCCACCAGTTTAGAGCTGGATGAATTCTCTTGGAGCAAAATTGTGTTTGCACAAGTGTGCAAGTGTGTGTGCAGAGATAATGTGGATGAGATTTATAGTAGGAATTTGGTTCAGAAATACATGCAAACGAAAGTACCTTGGAGTTCAGGAGATTGAAAAAATATGATAAGGAACAACAAAAAGTGTATATATTTGGAATATCATCTTGTAATAACTTGAGTCAGAATTTTAAGGTACAATACTTTGTTAGCAATTCTTAGAATAAGGAAAAAGATGTGTTAAAATTATAAGGAGTTAGATATTGAGTCCTACCAAGTACACATTGAATGTATACATAACTAGACTCTTATTTATGAGAGCAAAATCAAGCCATTTCTGAAACCATTTTATATATCCATCTCCCTCTGGCAGCTCTATATTATTTCTATTTTCTTTGCAATTGTTGTGCTCACTTTTATTAAGCTATAGATATTTCATCTTCCTGCAAATCTAAATCTCTTGCCTCTGTCACATCTGCACATTCATTGATTTTTACAACAAAGGTGAGTATGCATTCTGGGAATGCCAAGAAGGAAATAAATTTTCCTCTTACTTTGGCTCGAACTTTTTCCTTTCCAATTACTTTCCAGAGTGTTTGTCTCTTAGGCATCCTGTTGATGTTCATAAATGTGTCTCCCCAAAGCATGTTTTCAACTGGAAGGGCATCTGCCCCGAGAGCCTGGCGCCATCTGAACTGGAAATGTGTGCTTTGTGAACATTAGTTATCATTGAGAAAGACAAATAGTGGAGATTTGTGTCTATGAATTCTGTGTGTGTGTGTGTGTGTGTGTGTGAGAGTAAGAAAGAGAAATATGAGGGAGTCAGAAGAAAGAGGCATGGGGAAGTAAAGAGAAAAAAATTCTTTGAGACAGTTGATAAACAGAAATCAGTTTTTGAGACAGCAGATAAACAGAATCTGTTTGACATGAAATAGGTGCAGGGTTGCAGAGCAGGTCACACCAGGACTGTGTGTACTGATTAGACAGCTAGGAGATGATGTCAGAAGGGGAGCGATCATGTAGGGGAACCTTTTCAGACAGACAGGAAGGCTCCAGAGAAGAAAAATGGGCACAAGGCAAGAATCCAACTTGTCCTCCTTTTCTGGGCCATGCTCTAGAAGGAGAGTCTAATGGAAGGTCCTTTTGATGATGGATTTAATGAGTCAGAAGCCATCCTCTCCAGGATAAAGACACACGGAGTGCTGTTTTGAAGTGCAACAGGAAAGAAGGATTACTTGGAAATTGATCCCCAAAGGTAGTACTTGCCCCTGCCCCCAATACCAGAGGAGTTGATCACTTGGGTTGGGGTTACCAGCAAGTGATGACAACAGTAGAATTTGAAGTGGATACAATAGAAGCTGATGAATATGTTAAAGGGTGTCGACACAGTTAACATATCTATAAATTCCTAGGGATTCCAGAGGAAGTGAAAAGGCAAGGCAAGAGCTCTGGTACCCTACCAGGATTCTGGCCAAAGAAGACGGTTTGTTGCTGCTGGATATCCTGGGGGGCATCTATTAATTCTACTCCTCTCTTCCCGTGCCCACCCCCACAGCAGGCACATTTTGTTTAGTCTTCTCTCTTAAACATTTGCCATGCTATTTCTTTAAACTTTCTTCTTTTACTTGCTTTTTAAGATATCCTACTTCTAATCTTTCCAAGATTTTTTCTTTAACTCTCTCTCTGCCACTGGAGCTTCGAAAACAAACACATACTAAATATTATTATTCAGTTAAATTCCATTCAACCACATTCGATTGAACATCTATGTACAGCTGTTGTGCAAAGCACAGGGATGAAGAGAAAAGGAAGCTGGCCCTGCTTTTTGAGACCTTCTCACACCAGCAGATTAGTGGGGACAGACTCACGTTGCACAAGCAGATATTGCTCAGTGCCGTATGCACGCTCATGGAGGTGGAGTAGAACAGGTAGTTCTACCTGGGGATGACCACAGTGCTTAACGAGAGAGACTGCCTTGAGTTGGATTTTATTTATTCTGGATTTTTGTCTTTTTTTTTATTAAATTCATTGGGGTGACCTTGGTTAGTAGGATCATATAAGTTTCAAGTATACATTTCTATGACATATGATCTGTGTATTGTACTGTGTGTCCACCACCCAAAGTCAAATCTTCTGTCACCATATATTTGTCCCCCTTTATCCTTTACTACCTCCCCACCCTGCTTCCCTCTGGTAACCACCATACTGTTGTCTGTGCCTAAGAATTTGAGTTTGATATCCCACATATGAATGAAATCATATGGTTCTTAGCTTTTTTCCAGTATACCATTGTATATATGTGCCACATCTTCTTTTTCTAATCATTTGTTGAGGGACACTTTGGTTGTCTCATGTTTTGGCCACCATGAATAATGCTGCAGTGAACATAGGGTTGCACATATCCTTGAGAATAAATATTTTTCAGGTAGACTCCCAGCAGAGGGATTGCTGGGTCATGGTAACTCTGTTCTTAGTTTTTGGAGGAGCCTCCATACTGTTTTCCACAGTGGCTGGACCAGTTTACATTCCCACCAGCAGTGAATGAGGGCTCCTTTTTCTCCATAACCTCTCCCATACTTCTTAATACCTGTCTTGTTGACAATAGCCATTCTAACAAGTATTAAGTGGTATATTTTTGTAATTTAGATTTGCATTCCCCTATTAGTAGTGAAATTGAGCATCTTTTCCTGTATCTGTTGGCCATTTGTATGTCTTCTAGGAAGAGATGTCTGTTCAAGTCCACTGTCCATTTCTCAGTTGGATTGTTTGTTTGGTGTTGAGTTGTATGAGTTCTTTATATATTTTTGATATTAACCTCTTGTCAGAGCTGTTGTCTGCAAATATCTTCTCCCATTTGGTTGTTGCCTTTTTGTTTTGTTGGTGGTTTCAAATTAAAAGACGACTAGGAGCTGAGGGACAGATGATGGGGAAGGGCAGGGGAGGGCTTTTCCGGGTGAAGGAAACACCCTGTATGGAGGCCCGGAGTGCATAGCGAGCATGGTACATGTCAGAAATGGATGGGAAGATATGGCTGAATCACACAGGATAGGTTTAGGGGAGTGGTGAGGGGTTTGGATAAAAGGCAGAGAGGAGCCAGTTTCTGGAGGCTTGGTTTGCTGGGCAAGGTAGTAGTGTGGACATCATCTGATAGGTAACAGGGATCTCTTAAAGGAGTCCATTAAAAGGTTGAGACAAGAAGCCTCAATTATGACCATGTTATTGTTTTAAAGATAAAATTCTACCAGCTGTGCCAAGGATGGTTTGAGGACAGGTTAGACAGAGGAAGGAGACAAGTAGGGAAGCTATTGCAGCTGTTTGCATGAGACAGAAAGTGGATCTGAACTAGGTGGAGGTGGTGAGGGTAAAGTGCAGGGCTCAGAGACAGGTAAGACATTGAGACACAGGACTCAGTAACTAGTCAGACCCTGTGGGTACAGGAGAGAGGGGACCCTATGATTCAGTAGGAGTCGTTCTGTGCAAAGAAGAACTCAGGTTTGGACACGTGCTTGAGCGGACCATCGGGTGCTGTGATGGAGCTGACAGAAGTCACTCTCATTACACAGTGAGACTGTTGAAGTGAATGACACTACCTAGGACTTGATGAAGAGTGAGCAGGTCTTTGGGCACAATAACAGTTTCAAAAACAGGTCAAGGAAGAGGGCAGGTCAGCAAAAGATAAGCAAGAGTTGCCAGAAAGGTAAAAGAACCTCTTAACCGTGCAAAATGCCTCTGAGTCTATGGGATGAATGGATAGAATTAATTACCTCTGCAAATGAACCACCTCTCAAAGCAGAGGAACATGCAAATTCAGAGCCACGTCCATCACTGGTGCTCAGAATAATATTATTGAATAAATACTTGTCCTAAAGGGGAGTGTGTGAAAAGACTCTTCAATAGACCAGGGGACTCAGTGGGACTGACAATGTAAGGATCTAAATATAGAGGAGTGAATGGAAAAACCTTCCATAGGAAGGGGACATTCTTTGAGTAGTTCATTTGGAAACTATATTAGTTCTCTCATTCTTATTAGTACCTTAAATTCCTTTTCCCCTGAAGCCTTCATTCAAGAAGAGAGTGATGTTCAAAATTAGATTTTATGGAAAAGACGTTTTAGAAAATGGTATCTGAAACATTTAAAATATATATATAGCAGATACAGTTGTATCCAGTGCTTTTTTTCCTCCCCTTTCATATAAAAATGTATCATGGATATTTTTTCCATGTGAGTATATAAAGAGCTTCCTTCTTTAAAAAAAGTAGTTGTGCAGTGTTTCACTGGATGGATGTGATAAACTCCATATCACTAGAAGTTGAGTAGTTTCTAACATTCTCCATTATAGGGAATGCTTCAACAACCAAGGACATGTGCTGTTTTTACAATTTGCTGTTCTATCTGCAAGATAAAGCCCTAAACATGGAATTCCTGCATCAAACGGTATCTGCATTTGTAATTTCAATATCTGTTGCCCAATTGCTTTGATATGAGGTGTTCCAGTATGCATTCTCACCAGCAACATGTAAGAGTTCATGTTTTCTCCACTGCGTTGTCAACAAGGCTGGTCTCAAAATTTTTAAAATGTGGCCAACGTGATAAATTAAAAGTAATGCCATATATTTTAATTTGATTTTTTTTATTATGACTGTGATCAAAAATATTTTCTATATTTAAGAGGTTTTTGTATTTCCTTTTCTGTGACTTATTTATTCATGCCTTTTGCTCCTTGTTCATTTTTTATTATTTATATACATTTATGATGTTTTAATGAAATTAATATATAAAATTTCCCCAAATTTTGAAATCTTTTGGTTTTACTTTGCAGAAAATTTTAATTTTATTCCAATTTATCAGTTGTTTAAAATTGTTTCTAAATTTCATAAGGTATAATAATTACAAAGGTCTTCCTCATTCTAAAGTTGTAAGACAATTCTCTTATTTTCACTCTATCACTTTATGATTCTATTTGTATTTTCATTGTAAAAGACATTTGGAATTATCCCTGACATAAAGCTAGAGTCTCTGGGTAAAGACTTTGCTTAGACCTGGATTTGATTGTTTTAAATAGGAAATTAATGAAGAGGGAGTGAGAAATATGAAGATGTTCCTTTAACCTGAAGGAGTGGAGCAATGGAGAAAACTTTGTGGAGTGAAAGGCGGCTGCCATGACTTCAATCCCCAGAGACATGAGAAGAAATTTCATTTTTATTCTTTTTTGTTCATTCAGCAATGTATTAAATCGAGCTTAGCCAGGTAAGGAAAGGTTTCCCCTTAGATAACAGGGGATGGACACGAAGAATCTTACTGGGGTAGGCATGCAGTGGACAAACAGAAAATTAAGAAGCCTTTAGCATTGTGTGGGATGGAACCAGAAATTTGAGGACAGATCCCAAGGTTGGTTTTTTTTTTTTTTAAAGTACTAACTGATTTTAGGGTAAAACTGGAAAAGGAATACTGAAAAAAGTGTTGAATTGTCATTCTGAGGGTGTGGTAAATAATGACTTTAGCCTTGACGAAGCCCAGGTGCTGCCATCAACTGAGTTGAGGTCAGGCCAGGTTTTGCTGCCGAATGAGCTTTGAAAAAGCTTTTGTTTTCAGGGCTATTTGGATTTCGAAATTTTAGTGAAGAGACTGTAGACTTGCACTCTGCAAATCATCTGAATTCTGCTTCTCTGCAATGCTTTTTCCTGCATGTATCAGCATTGGGAGAGAATCATTGTTTTTTGCAGCAGGGGTGGAGGGAATATGTTATTTTGGAAAATGACTACAAGAATAGAAAAGATTTATGTTTGAAATATGTCTTTGCTGGTAGTTTCATTTGATGGTATTCCATTTTAAAAAAATCTTTCCTATCAAATGCATATGTATATGGAATATGCTCAGACAAAATCAAAATTTCTTCTCCTTCTATACATTTCATAGTTTCCCGATCACTTATATTACGGCTTATATTTAACATCTCACTAGCTAACTGTTCTTCTGTGTTTACACAGCACATGGTACCGGGAATTGGAAAACAAATGCAGGATGCTTTCTGTCCTGAGGGATCTCACAGACAAGTGAGTGTGGTGAGTGTCAGTGCAAATGGGATCAGAGGGCTTTGGGGGTGTGGAGGAAGCTCAGTTTAACTAGATAGAGGGAAGTAAAAGCCTTGACCTGAGTCTGCAAGGTGAAGAGGAGTTAAGTAAAGAACTGGAAAAATAAATGGAGGGAAAATGAAACCACGAGGTATGTGTATGGGGAAGTTCAAGTAACTCAGTTGAGTTGGAGTGAAAGGTGTCTGGAAGGGGAAGGAGAAAGCAAAGCCAGAGAGCTCAGAAGGGGTCAGATCATGAAGGACTTTGTGTCCTGAGCTGGTGTATAGGACCTTGCTTTTGGAAGCTAGGGGTTAAGGAATAACACAATGACTGGAAGCAGAATACTGCCATGACTTTGGCTTGCTTTTGGTGAAGACCACTGTGACGCATCTGCACAGGATGGGTTCAGGTGGGCCAGATGGGAGGCCAGGAAACTCGGGCCATTTAGCTTGTTCCAGAGCACTGCTCTTGCTTCATTTTCTTCAGCTCACCAAGCTATTTCATCGACCATGGGGCTCCTGCATGCTCGGCCTGGAATGTGTACCCCAGCTGTTAACCATAATGGCACTCCGTCCCCCTTCTTCCCCCAGTCACCAAACACAGGTTCACCTTCCTCTGTGCCTCCTCAGCCATTGATCAGCTTGCCTACCTGCTTTCTATAAGGTCCCTTTAAATTTCACAAGGGGACAATTCACGTCTGTGTTGTTCTATATCGTGCCCTGACAACAATAGTAACATGAAGATATTTCCAATTAATTCTTATTTGAACCATTCAATATACCAGGAAGTGGTATTCATATACCTCATTGATAAACAAGAAATTTGAGGCCCAGAAAACTTAAGTGAGTCACCCAGGGTCTCACAGATAGGAAGTGCAGGGCTGCTCGATCATACCATTGTCTTCAGTGCAGCATCCCGATGGTACCTTTCTAGGAGGAATGTTCCTCCAAATAAGCCATGTGTTGCAAAGGCTTCACATCTCTGTCTTTCCCCTTGAGCCAGTTCCCTTTATACCCCTTGCAACCTTAAGTGGATCAATCAGAACTCTGCAGAGGGATGATTTTGTTTTCTCCGTAACAGGGAAGTAGCTGCTGCTTTCAGAAAGGCTTAGGATTGATGTCTTCCCCGGGGACAGTATCTATCAGCCCTGGACAGTGGGTTCAGATGATGCTGGAGTTTCTATTTCCTCCTACTCTGCCCTGAGGGAAGGGAAGGTTTTCAGCCTTTACATTTTAATGACTATATGAGGGAAAAAGAACACGCTGAAGCCCGGGTAGAGGTCAGTCACACTGGAAAGGGTGACAGGGCGTGTGAGGGTCTAAGCTGGTGTCATTGGCCAGGGGGCTGACTTTGGAGTCCTTTGCCCAGACGTGGTAATTATTTTTAGGAGCTCAATCAAATCTCCTGCTGGGCCTGTGTAAATCAAAGGGAGTTAAATCGTTGCCCATCTCTCCCTTTACACCTCTTCCTGTGACTGAGGAACTCTGTAACGCAGAGACATTAAGTGAAGGTGCCAACTCCACATTTACTTGCACAATCTCTTCAATATTAACTTCTAAACCAGGCAAGAGGGGCCACCCTGACGAATCGGGATTTCAAGCCATCTGACAGCCGCCTAATTAGAGTAAGATGAGACGCAAATTGCCCTGGGTGAGACTTATCATCTTCTTCACTCCCCAAAACCACCTCAGATTTTTTAAAACCGAAAAACACGTCTGTCGTTTATATTTTGCTTTCACGCTAAGAAAATGCACCCCCTCCTGATAAGTTGCCCCTGGGTCACTGTGACAGGGAGAAGCAAGTCCTTCCAGGACAATTCTTCCCCCAGAACAGCTCAGAGCTCATTGTGGGGCAGATGCCTCATCATGTCTTACACAGTCACATTGACTGGATGCTCTGCTTCTTGTTCATTTTTCCCTCTGCCTTGGATCGCACCCTTTAGGGGCCCTGTGTGCCCCCTCTTGCTGTACCTCTCCACATGGTAAGGAATCCACAAGGCCAATAGAACCTTCCCAACCAAAGCAGACCCTCTTCACCTGCCAGCACCCATTTATTCTGAGCCAACCTGTTCTCTAGGTACATTTTCCTGGGGACAGACCCCTCCACTCCCGTATTTACTGCTAGGCTGGAAAAGTGCCCAAGCGGGAGCTGTCTGTAGGGTAGGGGTATGTGGGTGAGAATAGGAATGTGGGTGGAGCCTGAACATGTCCTTGTGAACATGCTCAAGGCCCCTGTCCTATGGGACAGAGTGCAGCCCGAGAAGAGAAGTAGGGGTGGGCTTGGGGCCAGGCTCCGGTTTTCCCTCATCCTATGATGTCACAGCCTGGGAATCTGAGAAATTCAAGAATTCTGTGTTGGCTCCTGGCCTTCCACCTTGTTTTGAAGATTTATTTTGTCAGTATAAGGGCACGGACCACACTTTATAGAATAGTTTGTTAGTCTGATTTCTAATCTTTTGACGTGTGGCATGTGGGCCTCCACTGATACTCATGCGTGGGGCACCGCAGACCTTAGGGGTAAATCTCTATTTCACGATGTCCTGTCTTAAAAATATATTAAAAATAATATAGTCCCTAAACAAAATTCTGGTTATATTATAAAATATAATCAAAGCTTTCGATGATGACAACTCCTGCTTCCTGGGAGGTAGGGGGCTCTGGGTGTTCATTATTCCGGGTCAGATGAAGCAGATGGTCAGGTGGGACCTGCCTGTCATCATGAGAAGGGTAAATCCAAGGTTGAGGTGGAGGGGCAGCAGCTCACTGCTCAGAGCTCCCTGGGGAAGCTGAGAGGACAGGAGCCAGGGTGGCCTGACAACTAGCAGTTGGAGAGCCAAGCAGAGATGCTGGAAGTTCAGGCAGACAAGGGTCGGGAAATCAAAGGCAAGTCTATGGTAAGTTTTCAAGAAGTGGCCAGTCTGAAGTAGTTGAAGAAGCAGGGCACACACCAAGGTAAAGGAGACTGTTCCTGGATTACTTGTTGTGTCTGTTCCTGATTTTCCCATAGCTCCTCGGTGCTGGCACTTGACCCTTCTAGAGGGTGAACATGAACCATAAGAACAAGGCTTAGTAATTAGTAAGCACTTAGCCACAGCTTCTAATGAGCAACTGAGAGTAATAATGAGCATATTATGTTTTTATAATCAAAGTATTGATACCTTGTAATGCTCCAACTTTGGGAAACAATCCATTTAGACCAGAGGAAAGATAAATAGGTAGAACTGATGTCAGGGAGGTGACCTGTCATAACTTTCTCTCCACAGCCAAGCTTGAGTCAGGTGCTCATGCTGGGAAAGGAGATGCTGGACTGAATCCAGGCTCAGGCTTCCGTGGGGCACAGCTCCATCTGCCAAAGCAGCACGACTTCCAATATTGTCCATCCAGATGTGTGGAGATCAAGAGATTCACAGGGGAGCTGCAGCTGAACTTGACAAAGAGGTAATTTTAAAAACAAAGAATATGGAGGAATATATATTCCAGGAAATGCCTGGGATTTAAGGCTAAAAAAATTTGTATGCACAGCTGTCCTGGACTTCAGAAGCAGGCACTGAGGACAGACTAGACAAAATCCAGATACCTGGCCATGTCTTCACATAGAGTTGTTTTCTGTCACAGGCACTGCAATGGTCTGTAATGGAGGGACATCCTGGTGCTTTGGAGGGGATGCTGATGTCTTAAGAGGGTGCAGGAAAATAGACGGTTGGTTTTCTTAATCCCACATGTTCATTTCTCTTTGTGTCTTTCCCTGGCTAAGTGAAGGTTACCAGCATCCTTACTGCAGGCATTCTTCTTCTTTTTTTAAATTTCATTGTTGTCTAAGTACAGTTCTCTGCACTTTCCCCAATGGAATTTCCTCACACTCTAACAATGGAACTGCCTTTTGACCCAGCAATTTCACTGCTGGGATTATATCCTAAGAACCCTGAAACACCAATCCATAGAACCTATGCACCCCAACGTTCATAGCAGCAGGCTTTCTTCTTATCTGTCACTATGGTTTTCAGTTCTAGAGTTTTCATTTGATCGTTTCTTAGGGTTTCCATCTATGCTGAAATTTTCCAGCTAATCTGGCATAGCGTTCACCTTTCCCATCAGGGCCTTTAACGTATTGGTCACGGTTAGTTTAAATACCCTGTCAGGTTGTCCCACTATCTTCCTCCTGTCTGTGAGGCACTGTTGGTGAGCTTTGTCCCTTGGCAATGCACATGTACACGTTTTTTTCCCTTTTCATATGCCTCATCATTTCATATTGAAAGCCTGTCCTCTTGTAGAGAAAAATAGAGACTGAAATAGTGGTTTTAATGCCTGGAAGTGGTAATACCTTTCCTTCTTCTTAGCCTTTAGTGGTATTTGAGTTCATGTAGTTAGGAGCTGGGCTAAGTTTATTGTTACTTTATTGCTATGGTAACTTCCCATTGCCACAGCCTTCATATTTCTTCATGATCCCTTGTGTCTGGGGTAGGGCTGGTTTGCCTGCAGGATATTCTTCTTCAAGCCTGAGGTACCCTCAGTGCCCACTTTGCCTTTGGACAGCCCTTCAATTCTCTCAGCAGTGCTCTGTCCTTCCTTTTCCACTCTGTGCTTATTGCCTCTGGAGTGCAGGCTGGGGGTGGGTGTCCTTTTCAAGTCTCTTTAATCCTCAGTCTCAGGCAAGCACTGCGTCTGTGGGTCTGTATGCCTCTCAGTGCTCCTGTCTCTCCTTCAGCTGCAGTTCTGGGCTAAGCTCATATTCTAACCCCTCCCCACAGACAAAGAGTCTCTCCTCTGTTTCCTTCCTCAACTGCAGTGAGTGTTCCGCAGCATCCTCAGGGTGAGAGTGTGCCCCTGTCCTACACTGTGTGGGACTTTTCCTTGGGGCTTTTCTCAAGTGGAGTTGTGGTGGGAATGAATGTGCTGTACTGCTTATATTAGTCTGACCAACCACAGACTAGAACCAAAATGAGAATGTACTAACAAAGGAAGCTTAGAAAAAAATTTATATACAGCTACCCATGTCACTCTTAGCAAATGTTAAACCCAGCTTAGTACTCTAACCTGATTTTCCTCTCAAAACTATAGCTTGAATGTTAGAAGTTATTTTTTAAAAATCTACTTTATAGTTCAGCAGTTTCTGTTCCTGTGTGAAGCTTGGAAGCATCCTGACACTCGCTGCCCTGTCACAGAAATTCAGGTGACAGAAAGACAGATGGCTACCTCAAGGATGCTGACCATAACGGTCCATATCAAGGCCTATGGGAAGATGTCCTATACAGTCTGCACACCCTCCATATCCTGCACATCCGATTCTCTCTCCCCCTCTTCCAGCCCTATAACATTTGCTAGCCTGACCAGAGCTGTTAAGATGGGCTTTCAGACAAGAGTCTCCCATTTTCTCAGGTGGCCGGCACTTGAATAAAACTCTTTCCTCTTCACCAGCACCTGTCTCGCAAGTTTGGCTTTCACTGCAGCAGGCAGCCAGACCTGCACTTCGTTTCAGCATTTGGTAAGCCAGGCAGGAGGGAACAAGGACCCTGATTAGCTCCAGGGAGTTTGGGCTGCAGTCTCCAGCTGGCTATGGCAAGCTGTCCCCAGAGGAAGGACAACTGGGACTTCCCAAAAGCTGCAGAATGTTCATTTACTTGGGGAATTTCCCTATACTCCTTCCTAAGGCATTGGCTGCCTGAAGCACTTGGCTGGGAGAAGAAAACAGGCTTTGGGGAGTCAACAGGCTCCATAACTGGGCAAGTCAAACCAGTGATCACACCAGGAGTTCTCTATAACTGCCATCTGGGCTTTTTACCCATCTGAACTTGGCAACGAGTCATCTACAGATCGTTTTGGCAGAGGATAAAACTCCAAGATTTAATTCTAGTTCCTCTGTGGCAGGAAGTTATACAATGGGGTAAATATAGTTCATTCAATAAACGGTTGAGAAGATTGGACAGATAGGTACATGCAAAAAATGAAACTAGATCACCTCTTTACAACATACACAAAAATAAACTGAAAATGAATTGTGGACGTAAATGTAAGACTTAAAACCATACAAATTTTAGAAGAAAATATAGACAGTAAAATCTCAGACTACTCATAGCAATATTTTTCAGATATATATTATTGGGCAAAAAAAAAACAAAAGAAAAAATAAACAAATGGGAATACACCAAACTAAAAAGGTCTTCCACAGCAAATGAAACCATCCAAAAAATGAAAAGACAACCCCCTGAATGGGAAAATATATTTGCCAATGATACACCTGAGAAGAGGTTAATATCCAAAGTTTATAAAGAGATTATATAACTCAATAAAAACAAATGAATAATTCAATTAAAAAATGGGCAAAATACCTGAATAGACACTCCTCCAAAGAGGACATACAGATGGCCAATAGACATATGAAAAGATGCTCAGTGTCACTAGTCATCAGAGAGATGCAAATTAAAGTCACAATGAGATATCAGCTCACACCTGTCAGAATGGCCATCATCAATAAATCAACACACAGCAAATACTGGCGAGGATGTGGAGAAAAGGGAACCCTCATGCACTGTTGGTGGGAAGGCAGATTGGTGCAGCCACTGTGGAAAGCAGTATGGAGTTCACTCAAAAAAATTTCAAATAGATCTGCCTTATGACCCAGTGATCCCACTTCTGGGAATGTACCCAAAGAAACACAAAACAGTAATTTAAAAGAATATATGCACCCTTATGTTCATTGCAACATTATTTATAATAGGCAAGATTTGAAAGCATCCCAGTGCCCAGCATTAGATGAGTGGATAATAAAGCTGTGGTACATTTACACAATGGAATACGACATGACTGTAAAAATGAAGGAAATCTTAACATTTTGGGAAGTATGGATGGACATGGAGGGTATTATGCTCAGGGTAATAAGCCTGCCAGAGCAAGACAAATATCACGTGATTTCACTCAGATGTGGACTCTAATGAACAAAACAAACAAACTAGAAACAGACTCACAGCGAGAAGAGACTGACAGCTGTCAGGGAGGGAAGGGGCTGGGAGGCTGGGTGAAAAAAATGAAGGAATTAAGCCAAAAAAAGAAACACTGATAGAAACAGGCAACAGTGTGGTGATGACCAGAACGTGGAAATGGGGGCGGGGGAAGGTACAAGAGGACAAAGGGAGGATAAATGGCCATCGAAAGATACTTGGCGGTGAACACATAAGGCAACACACAGATGATGTGTTACAGAAGTGTACACTCGAGACCTATACAATCACATGAACCGATGTCACCTCAACAAATTCAACATAAAAAATAGAATCACACCGTCATCATCAGTTGTGACTCCAGGAACAGCTGACCTCGTGAATCTCCTCCAAGCACCACCACAACCAGGGGAAAGCACCTCCATGCGTCAAGTGCGGAAACTGAAGTCAGAGAGGTGAACTGAATGGCCCAGGGCCCCCGGCGGATCAATAGCAGAGCCAGGACTAAAACCCAGTCTGATTCCAAGGTGTGCTCCCACCGTTTGTGTCCCCATGAAGGACCTTGGAAGGGAGGACTCACTCGTCATCTTCCTACTTCTGTATGTGCTCCCGAGGCCCTCCCCAGCTCTGTGTGGTAGCCTGGGCTCTGGCACGCATTGGTGTGTGACTTCAGGAAAGGCCCGCTTCCTCTCTGGCTGCAATGCTACCTTCTGAAAGGAGGCCCTGGGCAGGCGCTCTGGCAGCTCCTGTCTTATTTCTGGTACTTGCAAAGGCCTGCTCTTCAGTGTCTTCTTCCCTTACATCTTACCCAGCAGGCTGGGAGCTCACGCTGGCACGCAGTCATAGGCTAGGCACTGTTCATGGAAACCAGTGAGTATATAACATGCGCTACTCCTTACTGGGCACCTGCGAGGTGTCAGACCGCTGTTAAGGTTTGCCCTACCTCACCCTGTGACAAAACCCAGGAAGCAAGTGTCCTACTTATCATTATTTCACAAAAGAGTCTGCCAGCACCTCTGGGTCAAGGGCCCAGCCCAGGTTATATTGTGTGCAAGAAGAAATACTTAGAAGTTCTGATTTAATTGCTTGTCCTGGTTTTTTTTTTGGGGGGGGGGTGCTGGGGGCAGAGGTTAACAATGGCTTTGTTCTGAATGAATATCCACATATTGCCTAATCTGCCCATGGACTTCAACTATTCTGGATGAAGATCTCAAGTATCTTCATTTTTGCTTACAAAAAAGGGCTATCAAGCCATGAAAAGACATGGAGGAAACTTAAATGCCTATTGCCAAGTGAAAGATACCAATCTGAAAAGGCCACACACTGTGTGATTCCAACCATGTGACATTCTGGAAGAGCCAAAACTAGACAGACAATGAACAGATCAGTGGGTGCCCACGATTAGGGGGAGGAAAGGATGAACAGGCAAAACGCAGAGGATTTTTAGGGCAGTGAAAGGATTGTGTTTGACACCATAACGATGGGTGCATGTCATCATGTATTCGGCAAAGCCCATAGAATGTGCAGCACCAAATGTGAACTGAGGACGTTGGGTTATTATGATGTGTCTCTGCAGGTTCATCAGTTGTCACGGTGTACCACTCTGGCGGGGAACGTATCAGTACTGATCTCACAAAAGGTGTAAATAAAAATGTGTATAAACCAGGGGTGTCAAACTCATTTTCACCAGGGGCCACATCAGTCTTGTGGTGGTCTTCAAAAGGCCAAATGTAACTTTAGGACTGTATAAGTGTAACTCCTCCTTAACTAGGGGCAAGGAGCTTGGTGCTGCTACTGGGTAGAGACAAGGTGCCAGGCCGGATAAAACAAGGTGGAGGGCTGGATTCGGCCCACGGACCTTGTGTTTGCCGCCTGTGATGTAAATAATATTATAAAAACTGGCATTTCGTTAATTCTGCTTTTATGACTGGTACAGAGGAAATGTGCATGTTTGCCAATGTTTCACTTACTATGGCGGAGTTTAAGGAGGGTGTTGAAACCATTTGCGTTCTCCGTGTGCGCATTTTGTAAAACACTGGTGATGGTTTGAGATCGCAGCACAGGAGAGGTTCTCTTATGACCTAGTCTATATTATTTTTCCTTTTCCAAAACACTGAATTAAATCTGTTCATTTCAGTTCTTCTAAATTAAAAAACAAACCTACAACCAGCTGTGGGTGGGGAAAGGCAGTAATAGGAACTCTCTGTACTTTCCACTCAGTTTTGCTATAAACCCACAACTACTCTAAAAAAAGGTGTGGAGATGTTTTGTGTGTCTGCTCATATACAGGTACATGCAGTGACACACATAATATATTCCTACAAAATAAACTCCCCCCTTTCGCCATGATGTAAATAATTTGTGATCAGGTGAACTTAGTAATACACATACATATACACGTAATATCTAGTTTGAGATTTCTGATGTGGATTTGATACACAAGAGATTTTCTAAAATGTTCTAAATCATTCGCCGTTCTCTCCAGACTCTTTCAGAAGGAACAAAATAAACCACTTACATGAAATGTTTTTCATCCCACTCTCGGTTGAATTGTACGGCAGATATAGCAGTGCCCACCGCCTTCATCCTGGGCCCTGCTGAAGGCCCAGCTCAGGTGCGGCTGCCCTCGCACACCCCGGCCTCTGCCTCTCTCCTGGTTAGGGAGGCGAGGTATATAAACACTTTTCAGGAATTCAGTGGGCATCTGATGGATGATGAGAATTTTTCAATAACTTTACGTGTCTCTGGAAACTAATGCACATAAAGAAAAACGCTGAACTGACTGTGCTTTTATTGTACACAAAAATTACAGTAAACAAAGCTAAAGATGGTGGCTCAAGTACAGCTGTGCAGAAAAATCCCTCTCTCATATGTCAAACAGATGAAAGTCCAAGATGAAAATGTACGTTCCCTTTATAACACATGCCAGCTCCTTGGAAGAGAGCTGCATTTCCCACATGTCTGCCATATAAACTCACAAGCTTAAGCAACCCATTTGTCTTCATATTGCTTCCAACCACTTCATTCCCAAAGAACTGCTTGATCCTTAAAATATAACTTACTACTGGGGTGGTAAGTTTCTCAGTACATTGTTTAACTTCTTAGAAGCCTGAGGCTTGAAAGCAAAATGTGGACAGTTCTGAGAGATCTTGGATAAATTTTCACATAAAATTTTCTCAGGATGCACAGGGATATGAATGATCCTACCTAGAAGCAACATTTATGCAGGCTGGGCACCAAGAGGCGAGTAACTCCATTCTCCTGTCTCCACCTGGGATGGCACCATCCGCTGGCCTGTGTCACATAGAGTCAAACTTACAGGAAGGCTGTGAAGCTGGGTAGTCATGGAGAAGTTTGACTGTTTGCATTCAGGATACTAAAACTGCCTTGCCATTTTAGCAAAGTGAGTTGAATGTAGACAATTGTTAACCAAGTCTTAGAGAACTTTAAAGACAAAAAGGAGACACTTCTCACCAAGGAAGTAAATGTGGAAAGCAGTTCCCATCCCTGGGTCTGGGGAATAGGAAAGAGGCAGGGATGACCAGAATTTATGAACTTGCAGGAGGCTTCCTGGCAAGATGACAGAGTGAGTAAGTGCTGGATCTCCTCCTCTTCCAACCACATTAACAATTACAACTCAACTACAGAACAACCATCATTGAGAACCGCCAGAAGTCTAGCTAAACAGACATCCTATAACTAAGGATATGCAGAAGAAGCCTCATGGAGATAGGAGAGGCAGACATGGAACAGGCTGGTCCCACACCCATGTGTGCTGGCTAAAAATCAGGAGGGATAGCTTAGCTGCAGAGGTCCACCCTGAGGAGTGAGGCATCCCAGCCCCACACCAGGCTCCCCAGCTGAGGGTTCCAGTGCCAGGAAGACAAGTCCCCATAACGTCTGCCTGTGGAAACCAGTGAGGACAGTGGCTGAGTGAGATGGAGGGCGTCTGGAGTTCAAAACACTCCTCTCAAAGGACCAAGCACAGACACATTGCCTAACAGAATCACTTGCACTGAGGTCTAGCACTGGGGCAGCAGCTCACAAGGTACCAGAAAAATACAGGCAGGAATCGAATCTTCTGGCTTTACAGTGAGGGCTGGAGGGGCAGCTTTCTCCCAGGCAGAAGTGCTGGCAGAGGCCACTGTTCCTTTTCTGATCCTCACCCCTGCAGTTTCAGAAAGGTGCCATATCAATCTGGCTCACACTGTTTATTCCACCTTGGTGATTCCCTAAGGCCTCACCCAACTTGAAGGTCCACCCAAGCCACTTCCAGTAGCTTTCCCATGCAAATGGCCACAAAAACAAATAGAATCTTGCCATCTGCAGCAACATGGGTGGGCCCAGAGGGTGTTATGCGGTGTGAAGTAAGTCAGAGAGAAAAAGACAAGTAACAGGTGATTTCACCTATATGTTGAGTCTATAAAATAAACAAAACAGAAACAAACTCATAGATACAGAGAACATTTTGATGACTGTCACATGGGAGGGGGCTAGCAGATAGGTAAAAGGGGGAGGGATGAAGAAGTACAAATTGGTAGTTACATAGTAGTCACAGGGATGTCAAGTCTGGCATAAGGGGTACAGTCAGTAATACTGTAATAGCCATGTGTGGTGTCAGATGGGCGCGAGATTTATGGAGGCAATCACTTAGTACATCACACAAATGTCTAGTCACTAGGGTATACACCTGAAATTAATATAACATTGTACGTCAACTATAATTGAAAAACATCCTGTGGAATTTGGACCCAGACCTGGAAGGAGGGAGGCTGCCTACCTGTCCCTCGGAGGGGCAGGATCAGGCCGCCCCTGGATGTGTGGGAACTGCCCACTGGAAAATGCGGTGGCGCTGGAACTAACTGCCGTGTTCATCATGAAGAAGGGGCGCTGGGGTGGCACTGACAGCAACAGGAAGCAAAGGGGAAAGGAGTGAACTCCGCCTCCCTTCTTCCTCTCAGTCTCCTATAGCGAAGAGCCACACAAGGAGCCACGTGGCAAAAATGATGTGTGATGGACAGGGTCTCCACCCCACTGTCCCTCGGCAGAGTAAGGAAGGTATGCCTGTGCGGACACTCAGCATCCGATAACCAACATAACACTCAAAGTAAAAGGCCGAGAGGCTCTGCCACAGGGGCCCTCACTGAAATAATGCTGCAAAAAGAGAGATCGTCCGGGCACCAGACAGCAGGACAGAAATCAGGACAGCACTTAAGAGTCCCAGTGTAATGCTGGATTAGGAGGGTTGATGCCAGAAACTAGGCAACTGAAAGCATTCGGCCACTGCAGGCTCGTCTGTGCTATTCCTCTGTGAGAGCTTTTCGTACCTTCAACGGGGAGATCTTAGCAAAGTCAATGAGCTTGTCTTTCCAAACCTTCCTCTCAAACTATTTGAACCTTAAGCCGAAAAACGGGACAGCTTTGTCTCTTGCTATCATAAACACCCCGCTAACATGTCGAAGTGGCTGCTTCAGGGTCTGCTGCAGTCCTTAGATGACTCCTCCTTTCTGCTACCTCGAGGACAGAACGGTGATTTGATTCTTCCAGTTATATTTGGAAGCCCACTTCGGAGCCATTAAGAGAAGGAGAATTCTTGCTCTGGTTTTCCTAAATGCAGAACTCGAGACTCAGTGTGTATAGGCACGGCCACACATGGGAACAATATGTTCTGTCCTGTACAACTCGGAGCTCCTCGCATTTGTACCAGAAAATGAATCACATACTCAAATGCCATCATTGCTCTGCTTCCCTCCTACTCATATGACCATTACTGCTTTAATCATCACTTCCCTCCTGAGTGGCAATGAAAGAGCAGTGAGTGGTTGTACATCCTGCTGTGATTGAAGGTTTACAGCTGTGCTTGACCACCAGACTTCATCCCCTTGTGTGGGAAAGTGAGACTTCCTCCCAGTCTGTATCTGTCCCATTTTCCTTCTCTCTCTCCCTCTCTCTCTTACACACACACACACCGGTAATAAAACGCTCCTCTGTAAAAAAGAGCAAGAGGCTAATTAAATAAGAATATTGTCAGAAAATATCAAAATGAAGATATAACAGCATAAAAATGGTCTGTGTCATTAAAAATCAGATGCATAGGTAGTGAACTTTTTACAAATTTTATTTTTCTTCTCTTTTTTTTTATTGTTGACAGAATTACAGATGTCCTTATTTCCCCTCCCTTTGTCCACCACCACCCAGCTCCTGTCTCCGCTTCCCTCTGGCCATCACCACACTGTTGTCTGTGTCTGTGGGTCAGGCACGGATGCTCTTTGTCTGATCTCCCCCTCTCCCATCCAGCCCCTCCTCCCCTCTGAAAATTTAGAAGCAAAGAAATAAAGTGGAAGTGGTAGCGTGCCTCAGCCATTCACATCAAAGTGGAATGAATCAGGGACGGCTGGGCAGTGAGTCAGATGGTAATTTAAAAGATGATTTGGGAAGGAGAACATGAGAAGAAGAGATGGCAACTCTGTGAACCTTGAGAGCATCTGTTCACGCAAAACTAGTAGACCTTGGTTGGCCCATGAACCAGTGATGTGAACCATTATTGGGTGTCTCTGTCCACCCATGTGATGCGCCCTTTCTCCTCATTCTAATGGTGGGTGAAATAAATGGGTCAACAGTGGGTCTCTTCAGCCCTCCACTTCCTAAAGGTTCTGAGATGTCCTGGTTCGGGATTACAAACCCACAGACATAGCTAATGAAGGGGTAGTGTCACTCTAGAAGCTTGGTTTGCTGTTAATAATCCTGTAAAAACAAAAACTGAACCCACATCTAACCACAGTTTGTGGTTTCTGGAAAGAAGGTAGGAAACCAGGAAAGAAAAATGCTTGTAATCACTAAGTTGTCGAGGCACAGGTCAAACAGAGCATCCCAGGCCTCTTTGTCAAACAGGAGAAAGCGGTTTCAGTGCTGACAGGACCTAGCATGACTGCGGAGCAAACCAAGACCACGAAATGGATATGTACTGGCACCCACCTCCTTCAAAACTCCAGGAAAGCTACACCTCAGGGGCAAAGTCCTCAAATGGAAAAGTTTTGCCAATGTGGAAGAAATGAAACAAAAAATGGCAGAAGCACTAAAAGGCATAAAAAAATCGATGAGTTCAAAAACTGTTTTGAGCAGTGGAAGAAACATCTCGATAAGTGTATTGCATCCAATGGAGAGGACTTTGAAGGTAACTGAAGTTTAAGCATAGAAGAATAAATACACAATTTTTTATAAATGAATTCTGGTTTTTGGGGGGTTCCCTCTCATATCTTAAGTGCATCAAAAGTGACTGATTAAAACTGTGAAACCGAAAACAAGTTCATGGTGAGCCTGTGTGCACGTGACAGCAGATGGCAGCTTGGCCAGCTCTGTTACAATCACTGTGGGCTTGCGGGTGTTCTCTTCCCTTCTCGGGTCATGCTAAAGATAAACATTCATCAATGAAAATTACATCACCAGCATAATGTACATAATGCTATATCCTTTGAGTTGGGGTTTGCCAAGAAAACAAGTGGAGTTTAGAAAATTAAAACTGTTGGCATAAAGTAATACACAGAGTTAGTCATTAACTCTTCTCTATTTCAGACTTAATGTTTTCTGAAATTTGAGAAAGCGTGGGGATGTGAGTTTTTTTTTAAATATTTTACATTTCAGTTGTAATTTCCTTGACTTGATGACAAATTCCTTTGTAGCTTCCTTGGATTTCAAGCAAATATCCCTCTAAAAACTCAAAACACTTGAAACTGTGTTCCCCTCAAAAGTAGTCTTTAGTGAGTTGATGGGCTTGCTGCAGATTAAGTGCTGATAAATAGGAAAAAATGATAGGGACAACAGGCCAGCCCTTAGAAGTTGGATGAAACATTTTAAGCTTTTTAATAATTTTGGCTTAAAGCCACTACCGCAGGCTTAGCAGAGCAGGTGGAGGTGATAAATCCACACTCAATTTCTAGTGAAAGCGCAGAATGAAGTAATTTTGAAAGTAATTATTACTCACTTTTATTTCTAAATAAAAAGTAGGAGGTGATGAAGCATGTGATCCACTATCTGTGGAATCTCATACAATGTTTGCAGTTGAACCAGAGAGAAATTTGTCAGCTAATTTTGCCTGTAATTTTTTGAGGTGAAAATATGTTTTATTTTATTCTCACCCTGGAGATTAAATATAAAAGTGTGGACATAGGCAGGGTTTATTATGAATCATCTCCAAAATTGTGGATACTTGTATCCTGGTAAAAATAACCTTCTAAGTTTCCACATTTCTCTTTTGTGCAAAACGCTCTGGGCCAGCCCTCCAAATGTCTGAAAAGGACGCGACTATTTTAAACTATACCAATATAAAGTGAACACAAAGTGTGACTGAAATGTGCCATCTGCACTATTTTTATGGTTTGGTTTTTGTGAACACAGGCCACCTTGTAAAAGCTTATAAAGAAATTGCCAGACAAAGTTTCTGGGTGAGAACCTGGGCACTACAATCTTGTACACATCTTAAACAATTTTTTTACTGTGCACTTCAGTTGTACCTTCTAAGAAGACATCGATATTGAAGTTCAATTCAAATTTGATCTAAAAACTCTCAATATCCCAGAAATCTTTTCTAATAGTTTAGCTGAAACTTTTTAAATATCCAAAAAGTATGCTTTGAGCTAGATCTGATTTGCCTAATAAGTCTTATTATTATAATTTTTTTTGCCTTACTTCTGCATCTAGAGTTTCTGAAAAAACACATTCCTTACTTCATGACTCTGCACCTCCATAGCAGACTCGTCAACTATTAGTGTTCACCAAAGGTGGATGGGCAAGGGGGAGACCATTATTACCTGAAAGATGGAGATAGGGAAGCCTTTGTACAGAGATGGAGTTTTAGAATACTGTACTATTCCAAAAGCAAAGGAGAGAAAGTGTTACCACTAAATCTTTTGGAGTAAAATCAACATCAGAAAGGTGAATGACATTATGAATGAGATAGGATGAAAAGAGATTCTAATGTAAGGGATTCCACGTCATAATCCCCTTATGTTTCCCTGTGGTCTCTGGTAGAAAAGCCAGACTTGCTTTTTCTTCTCCAGCAGCCAGGGTTTACTCTGCTGCTACCAACATGGAACATCCTCTGAACTTCTCACACTTGGGGGCTCACTCCAGAGGGGTGGGCAAAGAGGAAAGAAAGAAGCAACAAGAAGGAAAAGAAAAATCACAACCTCCACTGTGTTCTCATGGGTGCTTCCTCTTCATCTCTGCCTTTAAGCACATCAACCCCGGGCCCCAAACGGGATGCGTAACACAAACTACATGTTTCATCACAGCACGTGTGGGGCGGAGTAGAAACATTTAAGCACACAGTTTGTGCTGATGTTAAATAGTATAAATGTCAAATATCATAGGTAGGGTACATTTGTATGTAAATAGTCATGAACACAAGGTTTGAACATATCTCATACTGAAAAAGAATAAAGCCAAGTAAACACAGGTTCAAGTGAATTGGCCTGGACCTCGAGGCCGGGCAGCCCTGCCTCAGGCTCAGCCACGTTGGACTTCTGCTCAGAGCCGCACCAAGCTCAGCACCCCTCACCAGAGCCATGACAATAAAGCTCAGTTCATTGCCGAGGAGAATCATTCTCACAAAAGTAGCCCAGCTTCCATCATATCTCTCTGTTCAGTGTTTCTGCACCTTTCACTAAAGGAATTGCTTATTTATTCATTTGTTTATTTATTTACTTATTTACGTATATGTTTCTGCCCCCCACTGCTAAATGCAAACTCCAAGAAACAAGGACCATATCTCTCTGGTTCGTCGCTGAATCTGCAATACCCAGGACAATGGTTAGGACAGAGTGGGCGAAATAGTTGCTGAATTCATCAGTGAGTATTCTGAATTCACCGAAAGAGGCAAACCTATATTTTTTCATGTCAAGTAGACATGAAACCCATATTTTTTAAAAGACTGATTCAATGAGAAATTAAAACAGAGACATATTGATTGGTGCAAGTGTGACAGACAGAAAATATCCTAAAGGCTATGTAGCATAATGCAAGGTTTGCATGTTACACACAGTATGGGGGGGTGGGGTGCAGTAAAAGGAAGCATGAAATGAGAGGATTCAACTTCATCTACATAAGAACTTGGCCAACTAATAAGCTGCTATTGTTCCAAGAAGACAAGTCCAACCGAAAGCCATTTCCTGTCTACCAGTCATATGTCTAATATGGTTGACCTTGTTGGCTTCATTTTAAGCCACAGCAAGACACATGTAATTGCTTCTTTTGGCAAATTGCTGAGCTGTGATGAAGAACTCTACCTCTATGGACGTTTTCAACATATGCCATAACGTTAGCAGTGACTTTACAGGCTTTTACTCATTTGTGGCCAAATCTATCTTTATAATGGAAAGTTTCGAGAAATGATTGGACAAAACAACTTCTTGCTCTAGAACACAGCCATTCTGTGCATATTCCCAGAAAAAAAAAGATTAAACTCGGAGGGCTGCTAGTCAAAAATTTTCTTGCGGAGAAGCTGATTAGAATCACTTCCATTCAACTAATATCTTCTGCTTTACAATGAAATAAGAACATTAAGGACTTCACCAAGATGGAGACATAGGTAGATATATCTGTGCCTCCTCACACAACCAAAAGAAGGACAACAACAAATTTAAAAACAAAAAACAACCAGAACTGCCAGAAAATCGAACTGTATGGGAGTCCAACAGCCAAGGAGTTAAGAGGAAACACTCACCCAGACTGGTAGGAGGGGTGGATTCACTGCAAGGCAGCAGCTCAAGGACCAGGGAAGGTGGCGGCTGGAGGACTGGGGTGGGCAAGGTGGTGGCTGGTGGAGCGGGGGTCCCATTTTCATGGGCAGATAAACCGGCGGGAACAACTGGGGGCGAGACAGACCGCACAACCCAGGGTTCCAGCAGGAAATAAAGCCTCAAAACCTCTGACTGAAAACACCTGTGGGGGTTGAGGCAGCGGGAGAAACTCCCAGCTGCACAGGAGAGTCTGTTGGAGAGACCCACAGGGTCCTAGAACACACACAAGCCCACCCACCTGGGAGTCAGCACCAGAAGGGCCCAATTTGCTTTTGGGTAGTGGGGGAAGTGACTGTAAGCTGGGAGCCTAGCAAGTGACACTGTTTCCTCCTGGACCCCTCCCCCACAGACAGCACCACAAACACAGTTTTCCTGCCCTGGTGAATCCCTAAGGCTCCACCCCTTATACGTAACAGGTGCGCCCAGACAAAAAAAATGGCCCAAATGAAAGAACAGATCAAAGCTCCAGGAAAAATACAACTAAGTGATGAAGAGATAGCCAACCTATCAGAGGCACAGTTCAAAACATTGATAATCAGGATGCTCACAGAAATGGTTGAGTATGGTCGCAAAATAGAGGAAAAAGTGAAGCCATGAAAAGTGAAATAAAGGAAAATGTACAGGGAACCAATAGTGACAGGAAGGAAACCAGGACTCAAGTCAATGGTTTGGAGCAAAAGGAAGAAATAAACATTCAACCAGAACAGAATGAAGAAACAAGAATTCAAAAAAATGAGGAGAGGCTGAGGAACCTTTGGGAGGTTCCAACATCCGAATCAGAGATGCCAGAAGGAGAAGAGGAAGAGCAAGAAATTGAAAACCTATTTGAAAACATAATGAAGGAGAACTTCCCCAATCTGGCAAAGGAAATGGACTTCCAGGAAGTCCAGAAAGCTCATAGAATCCCAAAGAAGTTGGACCCAAGGAAGCACATACCAAGGCACATCATAATTACATTACCCAAGATTAAAGATAAGGAGAGAATCTTAAAAGCAGCAAGAGAAAGGGAGAGAGTTACCTACAAAGGAGTTCCCAAAAGACTATCAGCTGGTATCTCAAAAGAAACCTTGCAGGCAAGAAGGGGCTGGAAAGAAGTATTCAAAGTCATGTAAGGCAAGGACCTCCATGCAAGATTACTCTATCCAGCAAAGCTATTATTCAGAATGGAAGGGCAGATAAAGTGCTTCCCAGTTAAGGTCAAGTTAAAGGAGTTCATCATCACCAAAACCTTATTATATGAAATGTTAAAGAGACTTATCTAGGAAAAAGAAAATGATCAAAAATATAAACAGTAAAATGACAACAAACTCACAACTATCAACAACCAAACCTAAAAAACAAAAACAAAAGCAAAAACAAAAACAAACTAGACCAGGAACAGAATCACAGAAACGGAGATCGCATTGGAGGGTTATCATCAGGGGAGTGGGTGGGGAGAGAGGGGGAAAAGGTACAGAGAATAAGTAGTATAAATGTAGGTAGAAAATAGACAGGGGGAGGTTAAGAATAGTATAGGAAATGTAGAAGCCAAAGAACTTATATGTATGACCCATGGACATGAACTAAGGGAGGGAATGCTGGTGGGAGGGGTAGTGCAAGGCAGGGGGGAATAAAGAGGGAAAAAATGAGACAACTGTAGTAGCATAATTAATAAAATATATTTTTAAAAGCTAGCCATTAAAATATTTGTGACTATATAAAAAACTGTCATGACACAATATATAATGGCATGATGCAGTGTTATAAATGGTTTTATGTTTCATACTTTTCCAAATTTAAATGTTTTTGAATTTTCCCAAGAAAACATAGTATTTTAGAAAAGAAAATTAGTTAAAATTTTTAGATTTTTAGAAATCTGGAGAAATGTAAATTGCTAAAGAGAAAACTTTTAATTTTATAGATTAAAGAAAACATAACTTTGGAATGGAGGTAAAAGTCAAAACTGACCTGATCTTTGCTCTTTGATTATTGTGTTTTTCCTTTTCATACACAGCACGTGCACGTCTGTGAGGAAGACAAAGGTGTGTTAACCCCTTGATAATATGATTGCTTATTGTCCCTTTCCTGCTATTGAATTGAAAAAAAAAATATGTGGCCTCAGAAGGGAAATAAATGGAAGAGATCATTAACCTCCTTGTTTGAGACTTGAGAAAATTAAATTACTTGTCAAAGTTATCCAACCTTGTTGGTCTTTGACACTTATCATATATTGTTTTATAACCTTATCGATGTCTGCAAATAAAATCTATTGCTTTCATGACAGTGCACTTCCTAAATGCTCTTAGTTCTCAGGGTAGTATTTTTTATGTTGAATTTGCTTAAGCCACATATTTTGTATTCCAGCAGATGTTCATGAAATATTCATATTGAGTTTATGTGGATTATAATTGCATGTATTACAGATGGTTTCAGATGAATCTGAAAACCTCATTTTCTTCTCACTTAAAAATGTACCCAGAGTAATATTTAAATTACAATTACACATCTAATAAATACATGTAGTCCTTTTAACAACTTCTGCACTGTGAGTGGTTGATAGGAAAATATAATGTGACATACTTTGGACTTCTATGAGGCAATGTATTTACTCTGTGTTAGCATGGTCTTCTCGGGATGTCTTTTTCCACCAATGTGGGCTTTTTTTGTTTGTTTTTGTTTTTGAGATATTCTTCTGTCCCTTGTCAGGTAAAACCACAGTTCAAGTATATCTTTTTCCTCTTAGGAGCCAGGACTTAAGAGTCATTTAGAGAAGGTAATCTTAAATCCAAATGAATGATGTGATGATTTGCAAATTTGCACTATGAGTAAAGTATAAATGAACTATATTAACCTTTAATATTGACCAAGGTATCTTCTCCAGGGTGGGATCACATTCATGTTTTTTTTTTTTAAAGATTTTATTTATTTATTTTTAGACAGAGGGGAAGGGAGGGAGAAAGAGAGGGAAAGAAACATCCATGTGTGGTTGCTTCTCACTTGGCCCTCACTGGGAACCTGGCCCGCAACCCAAGCAGGTGCCCTGACTGGGAATTGAACTGGCAACCCTCTGGTTTGCAGCCCATGTTCAATCCACTGAGCTACACAAGCCGGGCCACATTCATGTTTTAAGGACTACTTTCTTAGAGTAGTTGCATGTTCACAGCAAAATTGAGAAGAAAGAGTGGTGATACCCTCTATATCCTCGGCCTCCATGTGTGATAGCCTCTTCCTTCAGCAAGAGCCTCCACTGGGTGGTATGTCTGTTATAACTGACACGCCTATATTGGCACGTCACAGTCACCCCAAGTCCACAATAGACATTAGGGTTCCCTCTTGGTGTTGTACACATTAGAACAGGTGTATAATGACGTGCATCCATCATTATAGTCTCATAGAAGATTTTCACAGCCCTAAAAATTCTCTGTTCTGCCTACTCATCCCTTCCTTTCCCATAACCCTTGGCAACCCAATGATCTTTTTCCTGTCTTCATAATTTTGCCTTTTCAAAGAGGTCATGGTGGTTGGAGCCTACAGTGTGTATAGCCTTTCCAATGGGTTTCCCTCCTTAGTGACAGGCACTTAAGCTTCCTCCATGTCTGTCCTGGCTTGATAGATCTCTTGTTTTTAGCACTGAATAATATTCCACTGTATGGATGCAACACAATGTACCCGTTCCTCTGCTGAAGGATGTCTCGGTTGCTTCCCTCTGTGGCTCTGGAATACGTAAACTCTGTATAAGTGGGATCAGTGGGTGTGTACTTTGTCTGCTTTCATTTATTCTGGAAGGTGTGCAGTGATATCATCTTATGGTTTTAATTTGCATTGCCCTGATGATTTATGGGGCTGAACACATTTTCATGGGTTTATTTATCTCCCCCACGTCTGCTTTCATGCGGTGTCAAAATCTTTTCTATATTTTTTAAATTGGGTTCTTTGAATTCTTACCGAGGCGGGTGTTGTCTCTGTATTCTCGATGCAAGGCTTAGTCAGATATATGTCAGGCAAAAATTTTCTCCACTCCTGTGGGTTGCCTTCTCATTTTTGTGACAGTGTTTTTTAAAGTGTAAATTGAAATGAAACCCAATTTGTTGTGTTTTTTAGGATAATTCGTGCTTTTTTTTTGATATGTTTTATTTAAGAAATCTTCCCAAAACTAACATTACTGAAATCACTATGTATTTTCTAAAAGTTTTGTAGTTTTAAATCATACACTTAAATCCATAATCCATTTTGAGTTAAGTTTTGTATAAGTTGTGAGTAGAAGTTGAGGTTTATATTTTTTGTCTGTAGCTGGCAATTGTCACAGAACTATTCATTGAAAATATTTTTGATTTTCTATCAGACTGCCTTCGGATCTGTGTCAAAGCTAACTTACCATGTGAGCATCTTTTTCAATATTTCCTGTTCCATTGCACACATGTCTATTTATAACATTATTTTCTAATTTTATACTAAGTCTTAATATCAGAAAATTTAAGTCCTCCAACTTTGAACTTCTTTTTCCAACTCTTTTGGCTATTCTTGATGATTTGCATTTCTGCACACATTTTACAACTACTTTGTGAATTTCTATAAAAATATTCTTTGAGATTGTGATTGGTATTACACTGAATCTCTAGATCAATCTGTAGAGAGTAGATTCAAGCCATAAATCTGGTACCTCTCTTCCATGTATTTAGATCTTCTTTAATTTTTTCAGTAACTGTTACTAGATTGTAATGTTCCCTGGCATTGTTTATTGTGCTTGGAGTTTCAGCTTTTTGGATCTTTGTGTTTATAATTTTCATAAAGTTCAGAGAATTTTTAGCCATTATTTCTTCAAGTATTCTCTCTCCCCCACCTTGTCTTTATTTTT